>JAQGBA010000563.1:0-30050 GCA_034698125.1 Prionchulus punctatus | reverse complement strand
TTTTGGCTGATTTTGTGAAAATTTGAGGTGGTCTTGGTTTTTTTGTAATAACATTGCTCAGAATAAAGATATGGCGATCAGCATGTGCTCATTAAACGCAGAATTGAATTCTCTACAAGATGGTATACGAGTATTGCATTTTGTTGTATCGTTCGCGTATGTTGCTATAGGGGTTGGCCAGATCATTTCGGGACACCCTGTATTGTTAATTACTTGCAGCAGTGGTACATAACTTGCAGCTGTTGTTTAAGACTGTCAATAGTTGCAGAACGAGTTACAACTGTTGTAGACAACTTGCAGTGTTGCACACGTATGTAGTCGTCGTATTATATTGCAGACTACGATTTTCAGTAACTGCGCTGCTTTGTTATGGTTGTGTCAAATTTTGCTATAATGAGCGTAAAACGTACAGTAGCTCGAATATTCCCTGATTAAAAAAAGGGACAGGAAGTACCGAAGTTTAGGAGGAATCTCGTAAATGCTCTCGCTTAGGGTCATATTTCCCTGCATCCCTTATTTGACCAGTTAGGTAAAAATACTAAAAGACCATGCTAATCTCGTTAAAGTTCAATCAAGCGATTCGGCACAAAATTGAGAAACTTTCAGTTATTAAACAAAATATTCCCAACAAGATTTGCTGGTTAACCCAACCCAATATTCCCAACTAAAATTTGCTGGTTAACGTTCAGAGAATAATTTACTTACAAATCAATTAATTGCAAAAATGTGAATATAATTCATTACCTTGTAAAATCACAGTGACAAGATTACTGTAGTTATTATGAAGCCGCGAATGTGAAATGACCAGTAGTTCCAATCTTTGAATTATCTTAATATATTGCAATAGACGTGAACAAACTTGATGATTTTGTAAAGTTTGATTACTCAACAAATCGGTTTGGCAAATTACAGTAATCTTTCAGAATTTACAAATTTTTTCGGTTAAAATTAAATTTCATTAAAGACAAAATTCGCTCGTTATGATGGCCGAAGCTGTACACAACGATGATAACGGAGAATCATCGTTCGAATTCGTAAACGTCGCCGGAAATCAAGAAAGATCCGAAGTTCTCGTTCCAGGTAAACATTTTTTGCATTTTGGATTTATTTTCGCCCTTTTTCTGACCGCGCGTTTTTTGTTTTTTTCGTCGCTTTTATGCTTAGAAAATCGTACTGTCTAAGCACAAATTCGATATTTTGTTTTCATTTCAATTAATATTTATTGCTCAACAACTTTTTTCTAGAAAATCCCTCGAGCGCCGTCGCCAGTGGACATATACCGCCCGCGCCGCCGAGTTTTCCGAATATGCAACAAGAACAGCAACACCAGCACGCAATTCCATCGCCGCCGACGTTTCCGTCGTCGCAACCGACGCACGATCCGCCCACGCCGCAAATTCCACCGCCCCCGCCGAATTCCGCGTCGCCGTCGGCGGCTCAGGGCAATCCGTTCAGCGTCCGAGCCGGCGGCTCGTCGCTGACGTCTTCAGTGGCTCATCACATACCGCCGTCCGTTCCATCCGTGCCTTCGTCGATGATGATGCCTTTACCGACGCCGCCGCCCGTTCCTTCGCAGCCGATGACGTTTCCGCCGGCTCCTATGGATTTATCGACAGTTTCGAAGTATAAAAAACAAAAAAAATCATGCTAGCCAGTGAACTTAGTTGTTATGAGAACACACTCACTATAAATGTTCTTATTAGAAACATAGAATCGACGTTGTCCTGTGAAGGAATTGGTCTTTACATTCAGGGAACCTTCCTCTTATGGACTCGAAATGCCGTTCGAAGTCAGCTCACAACCGAACGATCCTTCGAGTCCGATGAGTTCGGCCTCGTACCAAGGAGCCGCTGGAACGGCGGGTGTTTGGGGATGGTTCAATAAGACGATTTCCAACTCTGATTTTCTTACTAAAGTCGCCGAAAAAGCGAAAGTAAGAGCTGATTTTTTGTTTTTTATTCTTCACTATCTATTTTGTTGATTTAGACTTCAGTGGATAGTATGATTACGACTTTGGACCCGCAAATGAAAGATTATATAAGTAAATCAGCGCAGGTTTCTTGTTATGCGGCTACATTTCGTTTCTTTTGTTTAAAGGCGCAACTGGAGGTATAATCGAATTGATCGCAGTCACGGCCGACGTCGATATGATCGGTTCCGTGAAAATGGGATTTTCGCGATGGTTTCCTCAAGTTATCATTCGAGGCGTACCGCCGATGTACTCCTCGTCGTTGGCCATTCAACCGGTCGGCTTTGAGTACGGCTTACAGGCAGCTATGGAAAAAGTAAACAACGTTCGACAGTCCGGTCAGATATCGCCGAACGCTATCATATTCGCGGAGAGCAGTTTCATCGTCGAAGTCATGGAGAAAAAGTAACTCGCCGAACTTAATTAACGCCGTAATTGTTTTGAATTCATCTTAATTTTTTACTTCAGTTGGTGTGCTTTCCATTGCGTCGTTATAAACGACACAGCGCGCAATATCGACGTTTATACTTATTCGCAACCAGTTCCGATTTCTAGTTATGTCGTTGATTTAATTAAGGTAAATTTCAGCTATAGTCGCGTTTGAACTATAGTTGCTTATAAACTAGTCAGTGGCTGTTTTTTTTTTTATAGAATCAAACTCCCGATGACTACGCATATTTGCAAAGCGGTTTCGCCGTCAACGTCGATCAGATTATGGCGCATTCGCACGGCTTGACGAGCTCGTCGTGGCACGAACAATTCGGCGGCGTTTCTCGGTCGGATTTAATTCGCGACGCGTCTGTGTCGGCCTCCTATTTGTACAAGTCGAGGATTTAGTTTGCGACGAGTGTTAGTTAGTGTTTTTGTTTGTCAGAACATTGGAAATATTGTTTCACCTGTCGTATATCTATTTAGCCAGTGATTTTTATGCGATTGTCTGCAAGGAAAAATCATTGGCGAAGACAGCTAAAGTGCAATAATCGCCAATGTTTGTGTTGTTTTCGTATATATAAAATGGTTTTATTTTAATTTATGTTTTTCATGCGTATTTTTCGTTGCTTGTCTGTTGTTTTCTTAATTCCTATTATTATTATTATACTCTGCGCTTTGGAAAGTTTTTATTCTGATTCATTTTTTTTGTTTTTCTGTTTGATAAACAGTTCAAAAATCTGAAGAAAGGTTTGTGGACACTCTAACCAAAAAAAAACAATATAATAAGCTAGCAACTAAAACAACTGTTTCATAAAATCTCCGTATTAGCTTGCTTGACTGGTTTTTTATTTTTGAAAAGTGCTTGCTAGAGTTGAATGAGAATTAAAATTTTAAATGAGAATTTATTATTCTTTTTCTTTGGCTGCCAAACTAATTCGCTAAAATTTTCACAATGGAAGAAACAAATTCATAATAGTAAAACGGACAGATAAAAGTAAACATTACAAAAATTAATGGAAAAAATAACATCGACAAAAAAATTAATATAGCATATGAAAAATTAATAAATACAAACAAAAACAGGTTTCAGAAATAAATTTATCTCTATGGATGGCTGTCTATCGTAATTGCTGCGTGGGGGATGTTTTTTGAAAATGATTGCTTAGAAACGTGTCCAATTCGGAACTCAAAAACGTCGCTTTGCCTCTAAAAATGAGAATGTAAAGAATAAAAATCAACATAATCACACGAAAAACACGAAACAAAAATGACACCGATAATTACTTCGTATGCACCAATGATTTAGCAATTTTCTCGAGGTCAGCAACTTCCTTTTGAAGTTTATCTACGTCGAATTTCATTTCTTGATGAGCTTCGTTCGTTAAACATTGTAATCGATTCAAAATTTCATTGACTTCTCTAAAACAAATTGGAATTCACGATAGCCTATAGTTGCATTGAAACCATAACACGATCTATAAGGTATGAGCACCAAAAATTCGTACATAAAACTAAATTTACTCTTGTGACTCACTGGCGCGACATAACCGTTGGAAACTCAGTAACAGGATGCACTAACTACTTAGCTATCAGTATATGCATAGATTATGGTTAGTTGGCAACTAGCTTTCATAATGAGCGAACTGAATGAAGAAGCGCGAAGAAAGATCATAGCTTGAGTTTTCGCGGCGGATCCTTCCATTCCAATCAACAAAAATTTTAACCATGTTAAGTGCTTCGGAATCGGTCGACAGACTGTATATGATGTTGTAAATCGATTGAAAAACAGAAAAGAAGTTTCCTGTTCCCCTGGGTCTGGTAAGTCGTGTCCAAAAATGACCGCGTCGAAATTGGCGCGTTTTTTGAAATGTATCAAGTAATTTCAAAGAAAGGCCATTCAGAACCATGGTTTTGTCCTGCAAATTGCACAATTAACGCTGAATTATATTCAAAAGAATGTGTCGAAGCCAGAGACTGTGGCCATTTATTCAAAAAAATTATGTTAACAAATGTTATACATTTTGGCCCGATGGCACGTCTTGCCATTATGCAAGTACAACTATTGCAAAATTCAATGAACTGAGAATTAATTACATAAAAAAACTCGAAAATCCACCGAACATCCCTCAGTTACATCCTATTGAACGTTTTGGGCCCATCTTAAGCAAAAAGTATGCTCGGGTGGCTTTGAAGCGAAGACTTTTTCATCTCTGAAAACTCCCATACAGAAAAAATTAGCTGAATTCGATTCTACATACTTTAAACGGCTATTTATGAACACGAGTGACAAAATTTTACATGCATCTGAAAATGGAGCTTATTCTGTATTGTAATAAACTTATTTCATAGTAATAACTTCAGTAGTTTTTATTTTATCGGCTACAGAAACTTATGTACGGATTTTTGGTGCTCATACCTTAGTTGCCAACAGTGGCGCAACTATAGTTACCATTAGACGGAAACTATAGTCGCCATTAAACAATTAAATTTTTAATTATTAATTTATTTTTCATGGGACTAACCTCGTAACTTGAGTATCGCAATTCATCGTAATAGAGTGTGATAATTGATTCAGTCGGCTCGCCAAATGTTTTCTCATTTGCGATTTTAATTCTCGTTCCTTCGCTCGATTATTCCAACATAGCCATTCGTAAGCGTAAAATCCAAAATATCCAGTCGCTCCGACTGCGATAATCCGCCAACCGACGCTTCGATACACCTGTTAAAATACAAAAATCAATCGGTTCACCGGCGGATATCCAGTTGCGAAAGCATATTTACCAAACCACCGATGAGCAACAAGCCGACACCGCCGTTGGCCACGTAATTGGCGCACGTGTAAATCATCGAATGCATAATGGCGTCTTCGGCTTGACCAACCGGAGGGTAATTAGAATCGGGGCTGATAGCCAACGATTTCGGAATCTGCAGTTCATAAAAGAATATAGTCCGCATGCGCCTACTGTTACATAAGCGCTTATAGTTCATAAGCTTTATAGATCTTATGTGACCATAGTTCACAGTAACATTAGTTTCTGAGTGACAATAGTTCATAAGCGACTATAGTTCCCAGAGAACTACAGTTCTTAACTTACGAATGAATTCGACCCAAACAATTGATCGCCGCTAGACGACGACGTAACGCTTCCACCGCTTCGCAAACGCGTAAATTTGCGTATCATCGACGTCAATCCGAACGAAAATTGAAACTGTAAATCTTCTCGAAAGTCTTCCAACAACGAATGACAATGAATGGCGAACGTGAATTTAAATGGTTCTCGATACTGCAATAGTCCAACGGATTTAGTGGAAAAGCTAACGGGTAAGAGCGACGCTACGTTAGCTGAAACGAAGACAAAATGAAACGAACATTGATAAAAAAACAAACAAAATTCTTGCAGTTGCCAATGACTTACCAACCATTTCTCGTTCGCTGTCGATTATTCGTTCCAATAAACCTCCAGTACATCGTAATTGAAGCTCGCTAGTGACTACTCTATCTACGTGGTCGATTAAAGCCTGAAAAAAACAAATAGCCAGTGAAATTCGAGCAATTACTGTCGTACTTCCGTACCTGTTTATACATCCCAATCTTAGATGGATCATCGGAAAAAATCATTTGAAAATCATCAATTACACCTTCTAATCTTTTAATTTCTTCGTGACATTCGTTTGAAACCTGAAAAGCAAAATTCAAATAATCAGCAAGTAGTTAAGTCAATAAAGTCCAAGACAACGATAAGCCAATGGTAACTAAAGTAAAACAGTAAATAAAGAACATCGTTGACTATAGTCCATCGCAAAAGTTGCGGAGAGTGCCATATATCCAGCGCCAAGGTACATTTTATCTCACTGACCGACTGATTTTAAAGCACATTTGTTACTTTTAGTTGCACTTCGGCGGAAAGTTGAATTATTTTTTCTTTAGCGTCTTTTAAAACAGCGACATATTTAGTTTGGGATGAACGTAATTCGGCAAGTTTATCTGCGTGAACTTTCGTTGCACCGTCTCTGAAACAAATCAACAATAATTCGATAAAAACAAATTTTTGCGCGCAGCCAGCCGTTCGGCGTTACTTTTCGTTCGAGACATTGGAATGAAGGTCTTCTAAGATTTTATGCAAACACGAGGCGATATGTTTGCCTTTTTCGATGTGCGATTCGAACTTAGTTTGAATGGCCGATTGCGAAATGCAAAGCTAAAAAGCAAAATGAAACACTTCTCAGTGAAAAAAAAGCGAAATTTCGAATTTTTTTTTCAAAATGAAAATTTACCTCGAATTGACGTTCAAAGTCTTCGAATTCCATCATCCTGGATTGAAAACCATCCGCCATGTGAACATCTTAAACAAAAAAGTTGTACTTGTTCTGAAGTATAGTTCGGCGACAATAGGTCAATATCAATTATAGTTCACAACTGACTTTAGGTAACAAACAGCTACAGTTCATGAAAAACATTTAGTCCATAAAACTTTTTCACAACAACCAATAGTGCAATTTCGACGGCACAACTATAATTGATAATGACGTATAGTTTGTATGGGACTATAATTCGCACATTGTTCATAAAATGACTATTATAGTTCATCTGCTACGATTGTTGATGAAGAACTATAGTTCGCTTACTTGGTGACGCCAAGATGCCTTGGTTTTTCAATCGATGCTGCAATACTTCTTTGGCGGATACGAAAAATACTCTATGCTTCGCTTCTTCGACCGAACAAACGGCCAATTCTTTGACGAGAAAGTTTAAAAACTGTTTCATATGTTGATCGCGAACCTTCAAGAATATTTGTTCAAAATTATCTCTATCGCTCCAAAACGCGGAAAGAAAAAGAGTTTACTTCGTCAATTCTATCAGGTTCGGCGGCGCTGGCGTCCCATCGATTGTTCAATATGAAAACGTTCGGTCGTGAAACTTTATCGTTAACGCGATGAAAAAAATTCTTTTCCTTAAAGGAGAATTTGTGTGAAACTCCTTTACGATCGCAAGAGTGATTTACAACTTATTTACTGTCTGAGTTAACGTAGATTCGGCGTTCGATACGAGTACAAAAACGTCGGCGTCTAGACAATGTTTATCAATCCAACTGTCGTATTCGGGCGAAACATCGATTCCTGGGCTGAAAAACAAAAAATTGGTTTAAAACAGGTTGAACTTAAAACTAGGACTGTAATTGTTAAGTCAACTATAGTTCGTTCAACTGTAGACCCATCTCTAGAGACGTTATTCATCCAAACTACAGTTTTTACTACCGACCATGCTTCCTATTCTACTATAGCTCATTCATTGACTCACCTGTCCACTAGGACGACCTCGTTTTTCAAAAGTTTCGAATCTGTTTTCGGCCACAAAACCCTCACCAACGAATCCTCGCCCATTTCCTTCGAGCACAATGCGTGAGTCAAATTGTCAATAGACTAAAACAGTAAGAAGTAAGTTTTTGCTCGTTTCGAACACAAAAAAACAAATTTTCTCACGTCTAAGCTTTTCGGTTCGTCGCATTTTTCCGTCAGAATATATTTCTCGCCGCTCGGCGACGACTCAACTTGAACGAAACATCGAGTCGTGTGACCCAAACCGGACGGTAAAACTTTTGAATAAAGCATCGAATTGATCACCGTACTTTTACCATTGCTCGTTCTGAAACACAATTTTGACAGGTTTAGAAAGAATCGAGACGACGAATGTTTCATGAACAACTTACCGGCCGAAAAAGACAACTTTCATGTGATCTCGCGCCAGTACATCGCGAATAGTTTTGATCGACGCCGAATACTGATCGACGTCGACTATGGCGGTTTGTGGTACGAAATCTCTAACCGTTGATAAATCTGTAAAGAATTTTGACGATAGAATACAAAAAACAAAACAAAAAATCGACCGTCAACCTTTCAAAAACGTGGACGTTTCGCTGACGTATTTTTCTACTTCTTGAAAAACGTTGTTGATTTTATTTTTGATTTCGACGAATTTTTGCAAGGGCGTCACGGACGATTGGCGATTTAACGACGATTTTCCATTACCGTTACCTAAATTTAAAAAGTTCTGACGAAAAATATTCTCACAAATCAATGGAAATTTCATTTTTACACAAAATTGGCGACGTTACTAAATTTGCGCCGAACAATTTCGCAAAAAAACTCATTTTCGATTAAATTTTGTGAGACAAAATCAAAAAGCGACCATCTTCACCTGTGCCACGCAAGGGATTGAATTCTAAATCACTTTACACTTTAAAACGCATTATTTGCCACTTAACGAGTCTTGGTTGCAAGTCATGTGATTTGACAACGCGTTGGAGTGTTTACCCGCAATTGCAAAATACGCAAGATAATTGCGTCAGCCAATCAGTTAACGAGCACAAAAAGCAAACTTATCAAAATTATGCAACTTTCTCATTGAATTTTCTCACCATTTGTCCGTAAAACGCTTTCGCCTCCGGTGCGCAATAAAAATGCAGACATAATTCCAAAGGCCGAAAGCGTTTCGGCGACGCTTCAAAATAATATGACAATAAATATTTTAAAATTGATTGATCAATTGAATTTAATTGACGGGATAATTGTATTTTAATTTTAATCCAGTAAAGCAAACGAGAGGACAGGGTTTGATACTTATAAAACAAAATTCGAGTCTCGTATTCCTCCTCGTTTTGTATGTTTGCCCTTCTTTTTCAATCGATACATTTGAGGATCGTCGTTTTTACATCCGCGCATTTTCGACAACAAGTAAATGTCGACGGCGCGCCGTTTTTAAAAAAATGTGAATAATGTCAACTCGTAAAAGTCCAAAGTATAAAGTCGAAAGTTTAAAACTGTTGGGCGAAGAGCGAAATTTGTGACTGTTGTTCGAGCGCCTGCGATGAAAACTTTAAAGCGAGTCAGGTTGCCGCTAAGTTTAGCATTCTATCCAGTCGAAAATTTAGCTTTTTTAGCCGGTGAAATGCAGTTGAATCGAAAAGCCACTCTTAATCAGTACTTTTTACAAGCATTACAAGCTTTTATGATCCTTAGAATTATATTTGAAAATCGTGCGATGTACTTCTTGATTTTCTCAGCTGAAAGTGTTGAAAAGTTTACTTTTTGTCGAAACTGACATTAAAACAGGCAACAAATTAAAGAATGTAGCAATAGCAGACTTTGAAATTTGGATGATCACAAGTCGGAATTTGTTTCCACCGGAACTTTGAAAGCTATTGTCGGAATTCCAAAATCGAGCAACCTGTCTGCGGTATTATCAGACAAAGAAAATGAGCGATCGAGAACATTCGTTTCTAATAGCGTTGGTTGGCAAACACAAATCGTGTCTATGCAAGTTAATCACCATCTGTTAAGCACCATCTGTTAATCCATCGTTCGATTGTCTGTTATGCTGTTTGGAGTGACATCATAACAAAGATTAATTGATTTCACTGTTTCATTTCACAGCTCAAGCAATAATATTTGAAAAAATGCCTCAAAAAATCAGCGTCATACAAATCTAAAATTCACACGACACATCATGTGTTTCGGAAACCTAGTGTTAAAACATCAAAATCGCAACTTATATGTTTAGCATACAAAGTGCACAATTAATGTCAATGATACAATGACCACAGCGTACTTGATTCAGGAAATTAACTGAAAATCCACTGTACCATACTTTCTCATAAATAGCCCACGTCAGAAATAACCGCCCTCGAAAATGACCCGCGGGTTGGACTCATTCGAAACAAAATACCCCCTTATTGTTTGAAGTTTATATATCCCTCCCCTTGAATATATCCCACTCCTAAAGTCCCTTTGAAATAATACTTTCCCCGGGGGATGTATTCAAGGAAATACGGTAATTCGAAGCAAAAAAGCACGCACATCTGATATCTGAACTCTGATATCCAGATAATATTGTTATTTATAGTTATTATTATTACTTGTACATGCAGAGAACAAATTGCAACATATAGCACAAACCAATATTCAAAAATGTCTCCTTCTTTCATTAAAAAAACTGTACTCGTCGGCGTCGGTCAACTGGAAGTTTATTATAATAAGAGGTATTTTGGGCATATCTGTTGATTATTTATCTTCCACGTATTCGAATTGGTAAAACTATACAACTATGCGTCAGTATATAGAGAACTTCTCCATGACGTCTAATTACTTCAAGAACGCCATGAAACGCGGCTTAAAAGGACCCAACATTCCCTAGTTGTTCTCATAACCGATGATTTGATACTCATTTGTTAGTACAAAGGTATAACAAAATTGAGCAAAGAAATTTATCAGAGCTAAAGCAGAAACGGACCAACCTGCCCGAAAGTACAGTTTTCACTTCAAGGACTACTTTGTGTAATGCAAATAATCAAAATATGCACCAAATTTTGCAAATGTTTTGTTTTCTATTTCTGGACATGTGGAAAAAGCAGAACAGCATGTTTTTTGTTCATGTACAGGGTGATAAATAACCTTTTGCTAGGGGGTCGCAGCAAGTTGTGTAACAACTGTCTTTATTTCCAATACACCATTCGAAAGCCCGTTAAAAACCGAGTTCATTAACACCATTCAATAATCGGTATGTTCACCATTGGCCCTACGACCTGCATTCAAACGAGAAGGATAAGAACACAACAAATCTTCAAAAAGCTCAATTCGATTTTCAAGACTTTCTAAAACGAGTATTAAATTTTTCTTCAACGTTTCCATGGAATATCGACCGGGGCCTTGTTCTTATAACATTCGAGCTTCCTCATCGTCTTTAATTATGGTACCAATGTTTTCTGTAAGATTCAAATCGGGCGAATTTCCAGGCCAAACGTCGTTTCCCAAAAATTCTATGTTGTTTTCTTTCAACAACTGTGGTGTCGCCTTTGCTCGCATGCATGGTGCCTTATCATGAACATTATTATTTCGCCGACTATCAATCGTTGTCAGGATCACTGAGAAATGGAATCGCGTTATCAACCAAAATTTTATCTCGAAAATAGTCCCACTTTCGCCCTTTTTTTTTTACAGCCCAAAGCATTTATTTTCTAAGCAGCGAACAAGACAAAAATTCCAATGCATGATGGGTATTTCTCAATTTCTCGATAACGTTCATCATCGGTGACGTCGGTGATGTCTTTTACCCACACTGTATCATTCTGAAAGTTCGATTTTCTCATTGCGTAAACGAAAAATTCATCTGAAGGCGCCAAATGGAGAAAATCCATTCTGATAACCAATCGCACATCCGAAGTCGATCTTTGACATTTGTTTGTGTTCATAGGTTTTGTTAAAACATGAAATGGTCTAAGACCTTAACGTGCTCGATAATTACTGACCATCACATGAGAAACTCGTTTTCGAATCGAATCAGAAGAATTTCTCGAGCCAATTTTCTGTGTTGCCTTTTTTTAGTTTGTGACTTTCAGTGCTGATGATGTTCTTGCTTTTAGAGACAATTGCAATAGTGGACCTTCTCCAAATAGCTAAAACATTCATCGGCATTTTTATTCCAATTATCCGTAACCCAATGTGGGGATCGTTTAATTAAGCTTTGATGCAATCCAGCTTCGATTGATAAACGTTGCGCCAGCAACCCGAGCTTCCCGAAAAGCGATGCATTTTATTTGGTCAATGACCCGTTCACTTTCGGAATCGAATTTTCCAGCCATTTCTCAAGCAATTTTTACTTTTAATACGTCATTCGATCCCGTTTTTGATGGACTTTCTACTGATATAGCACGCAAGTAGAATGTATTTTCAGGTCCATCTGCGACCACCTGGAAAAAGGTTGATTACCACCCTGTACACGACGTGAGTGTAATTAGGGTGGCGCCCTCAATAATAAAATTGATTGTTGGTTGCTTTGCATTATGTTTGTTTTTTTATTCACAAAATAAACCAGGATATGATTATGTACTGTATTTTAGTTTGCGAAAGTGAAATGCATATTTTAATGTTAATTCGCGAGTACAATTTAGTCTGGTAGTTTGCAATATGCCTATCGAAAATTTTGTGCACAATTTGTTGAAGTTGAAGTTGACGCACATAATTACGAGATAAAGATTACTGAAACCTGTCAGTTTTGGCGTTTATCCAGGCACACACCGCTAATAATCGTTGGTCATAAATAAATACCGGAAATAAATGAGAAAATTTGCGCAAACCGAATTTTACGAAAATTGCATAGGCATAATATTAGCAAATTATCAGACTAACTTGTACTTGCGAATCAACTTAAAATATGCATTTCACTTTCAATTTCTCGTCCGAATATTTATCATTTTTTCCCCATTAGGACATAGCAATTGTCACTGTAGAAGGCTTTGAACTTACTTTGGCTCCTCTTGTTTTTGATAAGCTCATTTTCTGTATTCGAAATGGCGAGTTACCTGCATACATAGCTAACTCTATTTTAGGCATGGTAGCTTAAATAGACAGTGACGTCAATGATACAGTATAAAGTCAATTACATCAAGTGGCATCATTCGTAAACAGATATTTTTTGTAGTAGGTCACTGTAATTGTAGTACTTACCTATCCATCATCTCAAAATTAGCTTATTCGAAGAATACTTTGTTTGGATTATAGAAGACGATTTATTCAGGAAATGAAACATTGGTTCCAACCAAAAAAGGATTTATAAGTTCACGTGTTCGGATTTATTCGTTCAGATTGAAGAACGAGGTGATAGAACGATGTGATAAAAAAATCGTGTGCTCTTTTGGAATTTTGCCAGTGACTGTGAGGAGGACCAATTTTTGTTTTACATGCTCGAAACGTGGAGAAGCATCGCCCAATCGGCGATGATTACCGCCGTGCGTACCTGCGTTGCTGCACAAAACACACACGCACGTCGCGACGCTGTTGTATGTTGGCAAAAGTATGTATGTTCGCACATTACTTCCGCACGAAAAAAGACAGGGACTAGAGGGAAAAATGCTCTGCGGGCACAAAAAGAGGATGTTCAAAAAGAGCGTTCGGGAGTATAACCGAATGTGAATACGATTTGCCGCCACTCAACTCCAGTATTCGACCCATCGAAATAAAACAACCCGGGGTTATTTTTAAATATTTGCTGTGGGAAGTCTACTTTTCAAGTTATCGATGAGCAAATGCAGTTAGGAGTACAACGATCTCTGAAACTAATGGCCACTTTAGCTAGTACACATAAACAATTTTCAGTTGCAGAAATTAAACCATTATTTGAAATGCTCTTATGTGTGATCGTCAAGTCGAACAATCGTGCTAAATATACGCCTTATTCGCCTAATATCCATGTATTCACTGTAATCGAATTTAGGCTAAATTACGTTGAATTTTGAAATATTTTTCCATCTTATTTTAAAATTTGGTTGAAAATGAGTCGGGTTTTTGTTTTATGGTTCGTTTTCGTGGTTTTTATGGAAATTTCATGGTACCAAATGCTCTTCTCACCAAATATTACGTTCTACAACGATTTTCTGATGCCGATTTCTTTCCAACCGAAATGGAGCAAGCCGCCTGGCCACGTAATGATTTATCCTCAAGATCCGAATGAAAAACCAACTGTATCTTGGCAGCCGATGCGAAGTGAAACTTTTTATCTGAATCACACTGAGCCGATAATCCCAATCCTGGTAATGTTTTCGATTCGCGAAGAAGCTTACTGGTCACCATCCTACATCGCCAGTGAATCTGACTTGAATCGAGTTAAAAGATTCATGAATTGGGTGACTAAAGAATTGGCTGAGGTAAAATTTGTAATATGTTTTGCTATCTATCTCGTAGGTACTAAATTATGATTTGATCCATTTCAGATTATAATTGGAGTGAGACGATTGAAAAATCCAATTCTTATACTTCGCTTTTGCCCAGTTGATCGAAAGGTGGACGCTGCCGATGTGTTACATAACGCGTCGATTTATTGCAACTACAGCATTGGCGAACGTTGCTCGACCAAACGAAACACGAAACACGATACTCGAAACAAAGATTGCGATTTTGTGAAAATGTCGTGCACTGAATACATTGAAACTCACGCAGACATATATCCGTAGTGCAAGATGAAGGCACCCCTCAATTTAGCCACTTTGCCGACTTGTTCCGCTGATCGTCGTTATGTTGAAATTTGCACTGTTGATCCGACAACCAGCACTAGAATTTGAGCGATTGACTTTCCGTAAGTATTTCAAACCAATTCCGCTTACATTTGAATATACATATTGATAAAAGTTTCAAATTTTAGACTTTGGGATTATTGTCCTTTTGTATCTGCTCTTTCTTTTCTTGAACGTCCTTCAAATGCTCCGTTATGTGCGAGCAACAACGATTACTACGGCGTTCACGATAAGAAGTGCATTCGATTTAACAAGCGACAGGAAACACCTGATTCGCTTCAGAAACTTACTGGTCAACTACTCGATTTTCCATTTGGATATGTGAAACAGTTAATTGCAAACAAGATGCGTTTGAGATCGAATTTGGTCAAGGAATGCCTATAATATGCAATCGAATGGATGCTGACGAAGTACGAGAATCTTCTAGATCTGGGTATTGGGAATTAGTCTGCCCTGACTATTCCAGGGTATGTGGCACGTTTAACGATTCGATAGAGCCTGATTACAGTATTGATCTTTCCACCAAACCAGATGCTGATGATTATTCGATGGAACTTGTTACGACTTATTATTCTAGCAAATCTAGTACAACTTATTATCCGAAGAAGCCTAGATCACCGAAATCTCGAAGGAAGCTTAGCTCACCTGCTTATTTCGTAAAGCAGAATACACCGGTTAGTTCGAAGCAGAAAAATCATGCATCGTCGATTAATGTTCTATATTTCAACACGGTTTTGAACCTTTTGTTTGTTGTGGTCATAGGACTGTTAACTTGATTCTGATAAATCTATGCAGGCCGAGTTAGTATCGATGTGTATGATTGGGAAATGAATTTTCTTATAAAATATTTTTTTGTTTTTGTCGATTCACAAAATGCAGCAATGAGTTTAGAAACAAATCACTGAACAAATGTTACAAAGGTCCTAACGACTTGTAGTCGCAATAAAAGTCCAACGTGTAGATTGTAATAAAAAGCATGTAGATCGAACAATGCACATCCGAAACCCACGTCATAAACAGTCACTATCTTCTCGTATTAGTTTCTCCATTTGTTTTTTGTTGTTTTTCAGCCTTTAGTTGCTTGCTGTAATTTAAAACATTTTTTTATATGAAAGTGCACCGGACATGTAATAAAAAAATCTTTCATTCACTACCGGTATAGAATTCACTTTGAAAAAACGTCAGTAGCGTCAGTAAAAAAATTATCGCGTCTATCTTGCTGTAAGTTCAGATGATAGTAAATGTAATTATCCTGCATGCCGAATAAGGAACTTTTTTTACTCTTATTATATTGACTTGAAGAAGGATAGGCGAACCTCGTTTTCGCCATTAACAAACTCGAGGCTTTAGCTAGCTAGCCAGCCAGAGAGCTAGCTAGAGTGCCTCGGCTGAGTGCGTATCGAAACGGCGCTAAACCCGTCACGCTATAGTAACCGACTCGTGAAATCGCATCGTTAACCGGTGGTGTAACGAGCGCAATTTCAGATTTCACTTGAAAAGCGGCTATTATGGCTTTTTGAAAAAAATGTTTCGTTTTTATTTAACGGTAAGCCGTCGCGAGTCGTTTGGCGCCCTGTTCATTTATCCCCCCTTATTTGACGCGCCGTCGAGATTCTACGTATTCCGCTCATATTTCGTCGAATTATAACCGAAAAGAGACTTCGACAGTGATACGCGCTAGCGCTCGGAAAAAGCCTTCAGTGGCGGAAAATCTGCGCTCGTCGCGACATTATCGTAGTATTGATGCTTCTCTAGTTCCAGTCGACGACGTTCGCATTGAGAGATTACACTAATAATAGAGTAAGAAGGAAGTAAAGAAAAAGCTCAAATTCTCAATAAAAATTATATTCATTGGAATTGGTTTGGATACGTTTGTTTTTTCTCCGTGTAACTTTTGTCGTGAAAACAAAAGAAAAATCAAATTTCTCGCCAATCGATGGGCGTTTTTTGTGCCAATGATGAACTACGTTTTCACCTAATTGGAAAGTTTCCCTTTGCAAAAAACACGTAAAGTATAAATTTTCAATGACGGAATTTGTATTTTACTGAGAGCAGCTGACGCCAACCTCTGTTCTTGTTCAGTGGTTCGCTTTTATCTTTTTCTATGTGTGATTCTTTTTTTCCAACTGGATCTACTCGTACAAAGACAAGTTTCGAGTAAAAAATTTCGTCTTTTGACGAATCGCCCGTTAAGTTTCCGTCGACACGGTTAAATGTTACACCTTTTAGTCAACATTGATACTTAGCTTCTTGTCAACATTCTGAGAACATTTTGTTGAAAGTCGAGTGTAATCATACGTTGAAACAAAAATTCCCTCTTCGCTTTTCTTTTTTTGACCGATTCATCACGTAAATTACAAAGTAATTTGTTTTTTAGTCACTTTCTTCATATAGGCTCTTCTGGTTTTTTTGTAATTCGCTCTTATTAATATTCAAGCATCCTCGAATTGTGCTGCGAGACGTGCAGAACGGCGCACGCATGAAAACACAGTATAATGCCTCTTATTGGCGCGTGGTCGGTGCATTTTTTGTTTCTGGGCTTCTTTTGACGGTTTTTCACTCAATTACGTTAAGAATTTGTAGTTTTGAAAAAATGCCCATTACTTTCACCGGGGCAAGGTAAATGTTACACCTTTTCGTCATCAAACATTGATACTTTCGGCACTTGATGTTTCACGGGAGAAAAGTATTTGTGACAGTTGTTTGATTTTGTAAGAGTTGAAACAAAAGGTTTCCTCCGAAATGCATTTTACTTTTGTTTCTTCGGTTTCAGAGAGAGAGGGGGGCTAGCTATAATTTGGAGCAAGGTAATAACAGTTTCGTTAAATTAGTTGCAAGTGACACATTTTGCGCAACGACGCTTATTTTTCTTTTGAATTTATTTTCGATCGTTTTCCTTTAGTTTTTGTTAAAATCATCATGGTATTCAAAGACAGAAAACGTGCTTTCAAAAAGTATACAGAGAATCGTCGCTGCCAACGGCGAAATCGTTGAGTTTTTTTTGTATGCTTTTCTCATATCAAATAACTTTTTTCGTTTCCGAATAAGTAATGAAAGATCGCCTGGTGGAAATGCAAATAAAACAATTTTAATCGACTGAGTTGCGCTTTTTTTTACACTGCGTCTGAACGATGAGAAGCTGTTTTTATAATTTAATGTGATTGGCAGGTTAGTAATTCCGAGTAACGTGGTGAACACTTCACACAAGTCATATTTCTTGTTTTAGCTGTTTAGTCGCTTCGACGAATTGTAGTATTTAACACCTGACAACATTTTACACTCGCCAGTATTGCATTTAGCATTGATCGAGTTCAGTGATGGGGTGAAATTGCACTTTTTGTTAAATTGTTTCATGGAGAAAACTCGATTACAATTTTTTTGCAAAAATAATTCAGTTTTTATCTTAATGAGCAAAGAATTTCCCGTGATACTAATTCTGTCGCTTTTCAAGAATTTTCCCGTTTACTTTTCGACATTTATGAAAAGATAATTGAGAAAATTTTTTGTTGAAACAATTTTGTTCACGCATCAACCGTTTGCAAAACTAAACAGACATTCTGTTGATTGCAATTTACGAATAATGACAATAACATCTGGTGGAGTACCTCTTTCTACCTACGTCACAGTTTTATTCCTGTCTGTGTTCGGAATTCGTTTTTCCGCGCAAAATTTAGATTTATGATTTTTGATTTCGGTAAAAGCTGTAAAAGGACGGTTTTTCGTTCGAATTCTAGGTAATAAATTGTTGCTAGTCAGGAAGTGGTATAAAGCATTTTAGAGACAGAATTTCTATAAAAATGATGCTAAAACAGTTTTATAATGCAATAATTCGCATTGAACCAGTAGGTGCGTCTATCGTAGTCGTTTTTGAGTTTAAGAACAAAGCATAAACAGAAAAAATTTAATAGACATTTCATCTCAATTTTCATCTGTTTTCTTCATCTTGAATCAATAAATGGATCGATGTGGCTCAACGTCAGATCTCTTTTCATATAATTGCCAATAAGTTTCTCGTCATCGTTTTTTCTTATGCGGACTATAATCTTCGTCAATCTTGGTTTTTTTACATTCTAATCCCACCCCTATGAATTTCCAAAGCTCTCTGAAAAAATAAACATCCGAACGACAGTTGACTTTGCGCCAGTTTGACAAATGGAGCGAAACCCATTTTTAATGGTTCGTTTCGTGACGAAAGTAATTTCAAGATAGTCGCTGAAATAAGCTTCTGCTCCTCTCAAGTGGTCTATATTTACTCTCGCGTTTCGTGATAATTCCTCCTGTGGATAGGATAGGTAGGTAACACAGTTTTTATTGCAATCGAATTCGATAGTTTATAGCCATTGATATAATTTCATATTCATTTGAACCATGGGCGAAATGATTGACGTTTATGATTTGCAGTTGGTTTCATATAAAAAATGATTTGCAGGTTTCAATTTTCGCTTTGATAAACAACGAACGACGTAGCCATGTCGCTGCGCATATCAACGGAACGACGTACTCATTGTAGACTGTCATTTTTCGAGTTCGGTCGAACTTTGAATGCTAATAATTTCATGAAAACTATATATTTATATTCGATATTATTTCTGTCGACGGTCGACGCCGATTTACTCGTCGATGACAACGATCCGATGTCGCCGACAAGTCCCCTATATAATTATTATTATGGTGCTAAATTTTCCCCCACCTTATTCAATCCGTGTACATATCCGTCGCCCACCGATGGTCAGTCGTGGCAAAAATGTAACGTGGAACATCAAACAGCAAATAAATACAATATATGCGACCCTGAGTCGACGATATACTTTTCGACAAGTCAGTTTTTTTTGTTTTTCAATTCACAATTTCAATTCACTAACGTACGTTAGCTGCGCAACTGGTTTTTATTGAAGATCTGGTTTTATTAGCTTGATTTGATGGATTTCGTTGCAAGATGCGACGCGCGACTAAATTTACATGGAAAGTCATTTACTGTCAGCGCGGCCCTATAACGGTCGATTTTGTTTCAGGAGAATCGTTGGATAAGAAAATGGATGACATTTATCAAAAACATGGCGATAAATGTGTTTGCGACAGTCGCATACCTTCTCAACCCTGTTGGTATCAATTCGCCTTTGCATTCATAAACGAGCTAAGTCAACCTGATCACCAAATTCCAAATACAATGAAGTAACCAGTTTTACCACTTACTCTTTGAGACTGATAAGTTGACGTCTGATAAGTTTTTAGAGCTGAAGAACTGTGCGATACTGATCTACAAAAGCCCTCGAGGCTTCCAAAACGTGAAACATATAATTACTCTTGGTGGTTCAATCGGTCCAAAGTTGAAGCCTACGGTAAAAAATTCGTCGAAGTTTTATCGGAGCGATGGAATTTAGGATCGTGCAACGAAGGAATTTTAATATTAGTCGTTAAAAATGGGCCTTTAGCTGTAAGTACCTGATGATCGGATGTAATGTCATAGGAATAAATTCTTTCCTTTTGCAGTTGATGAACTCAAAGACGGAGCCGAGAAAGCCGGTGAGTTTTTTGTTTCTAAATGTTACTTACGATAGGTTTGTCGTTAGGGTTACTGTAGTGGCTTGTAATTTTAAACAGGAAGACAGTCTGAAAGCAAAAATCATGGAAGTTTTTTCGTCTCGATTTAGGTTGTATTTGTTCGCTTTGGCAATCTAGTTTTACATAAAACCGAACATTTAACGGCGCCGGAAAATTTCGAAATTAAATCAATGGACGAAGCCGTCGTTCGAGTTAACGAAATGCTGCAAACGAACGGCGAAAATTCGACATTAGACAGAGTAAGCTCTTAGTGCCCGACAAGCTAGTACGCGAAATTTGTATCTCACGAATTAATGCGTATCTTCTTACTGAACTCTCAGTGGTGAATATTGTTTTTAGGCTTTAGTAACACTGATTTCATGGCATGAGCAGATGCTAATGCTCGCCGACCATACGTACCAGGATTTCAATCCAGAAGTGAAAGCACCGTTCAGAAGTCACATACCGAATTGGGCGCTGGGCATATTCGCAGGATGTGGCCTTCTTTTGCTAATCATGGGCGCAGGGTATGTAAAGTTAGCTTTTCGACACTTCGGGCACTTTTTCTCATTAGCCAAAAGAAATTCGATAGGTCTCGCCAAAAACCAATTTTTCTCGCTGACTCGTCGTTTAAAGTGCGATACTGTTAAAGTCTTTGTAGCATGGCGTTGGCTCGTACGAGGGTTCGACGAATAGGCGTCAGAGGAAAGCAGGCGGCGGACCCAAGTCGAAAATGGAAAGCAGGCTTTGTCGGCGGTATGTTTAAACGATCGGGCGACGGTGGTAACGCCGGCGGCGGCAACGGCGGTTATACGGGTCTTGACGTTCGCATTGAATACAAATGATGACCAAAAAGGCTCACATAATACTAATTAATTCACATTTATTTGCTTTATTGACGGTTGTTGAAACAAAATAACTAACGAATCCCGGTATCAAAACAGAACAGAATCTATTTTTTTGTATAATTTGCATAGAATATTTATATTTTCTATGTTTATAAATGTTATATTTGTATGTACATTTCGATTTTCCAACGATTCTGCGCTATCAGGAATGACGCTATACTTGACGATCATTATTTTCTTTATTTATACTAATTACAATTTTCGGCTTTGGCGCCTTTTCGATGTTAAGGTTGAGCAACTCTTTTCGTTGCGGAACGTTTTTACGTCTTATCACCGATAACAATTTTGTTATAATTTATGTGGAAGTTAACCCTGTTTTAAAACTGTTTTTGAATTAATAAAACTAACGACAGAATTCTGTTTTTGGAATCTTAATCATTTTTGCAAACTTCCGTCGCTTAATTTACAACACGATTCGTTTTTTTCCATTATTTGCAATTACCGCTTCGAATATGGCCGTTTCGCATGGACGTTTCAACAAATTTATCCAAGGAAAGTTAAAGAAAATTTGCTTTTAAAAAGTTCAGATAGTTAAAATAATTTCTTGCGACTTTAGGAGATGAAAAAGTTCCGCAAAAATCTCAAACGAAAATGCTCCCGTTGAAAATATTGAAAAAGCGAACGCCAGCGCAAGTGGAAGTGGTGAATCATTCGAAAGCAAAAATCATGACTGGCTAACCATTGAAAAGTGCAAAGAACTTAGAATTTTGTCAACAATGAGTTTTATTTATGTGATCTTTTTTCGGGTTATCGGTCTCATGTTTCAGTGATCTTATTAGTCGTGCGATAGTTTTAGTCGGTTTCAGTTATAGTACATTCACCATTGCAAATTCAAAAAGTTTACAGTAGGAATGATTTGTATGAACGGCGGAAAACACAATTCTTGACAAAATGGTGCACTCTGCGTGCTAGAGATGTTTAAATGGAATGGGTGTAAGTGATTCAAAATTGTGTTTATTATTTGCAAGTTTTCAATAGTGAATAGACTATAGTAACTTAATTAAGTAAAATCAAACGCTTTTTTTTGTTTGCTTTAGTTTCCTGGATATGGTTATACTTTTTGATTAAAAATAATAATAATTTTTGTGTTACAATACAACCCCCAAAAAATGGAAAAAAGACAACGCGTATCACAAAATAAAGGACGAACAACAACATTTCTATAAAGATTTGTTAAACGAGTCAAAAAAACAAACAAGAAAACAAGTCATATAAATGTGCAATAATAATTAATTTTTCATATATTCTTATGAAATATATTCATCGAAACGTAAAGGAAAAAGGCTGAACAGAAAACCAGATCAGTTGTTGGCACAACGAGCCAAAAATGTGAAACAAATAAAAGTAATAAGTAAAAATAAGCAAGAAAAAAATTATAGAATTATTTTATCACATAATAGACCATAATAGACCAAGTTCAAAAATGAATTTAAGATTTTCAAATGACAAAGAAAAACAAAAATTGGAAAGTGGTTTTTGACCGATGAGAATTAAATCGAGACGTTAAAAGAATATAAAAAACAAGTTCAAAATATTATCTTAATTATTTTTCTTGCTATATAAACATTAATTTTTGAAAGGGTTTAACATGCGATGCCTTTGGCCTCGGGTAGGAATGCGTCCCAATATTTCACTAACTAAAGCAAAAAAAGGAACTGTATCGTGATTTTCTAAGTAGCTCGTAATCGTCAAAAAATACAAATTTAATGATGTCACTACATTTGATTTTTAAAATCCATTGGTTCCAGAAAAACGACAAAACTGTCTCTAACCTGTTGTTGAGTGGTCGCCAATGCTTCCAAATACTGAAGGATGGTCAATTTGAAATCTCGGACGCGCTGAGCGTCGAAACGTTTCATCTCCTTGCGGATCATTTTGCTTAATTTTTCGAACTGCTCCTCGTATTCTTGCACCTTTTGTTCCGCCTGGAAGATAGAAAAAATTGAGTCAGAAAAAACAAATTTATAGCCGCAAAATAGATTAAGAATGCCAATTTTCGTTACTTCTTGAACTTCTTTTTTAGCCGTTGGCAATTTGTCCGATTTGCCGGCTAATTCGAAACGTGTTTTATTTTCGCGTTTTTTCGCCAAGGTCAACTGAGCAGTCTGCCACGCTTGCCAAGTTTTAACGCGTTCGTGGAAGACTTCCTGCGAAATGAGAATGAAGAGCACGTTCGAAAGTTTGTTTAAAATTTTTCTATACATGTTCAAAATGAAAACATCCATTACCCTCACGGTACAAATCAAGGCAATGTAATCCTTGAGCATTTCGGCGAAGATAAATAAATCTTTATCCGCTTGATCTTGATGTAATAACCCGACTTTTTCCAAAGTTTCCGACAGAACCGAAAGCGCTTTCGACAACGACGTATTTTCCTCGCACGCGGCCAACAAAGATAAACCTTTGCAAAACGATTCGGTAGATGCGGATAATTCTAAAAATAAATATACTTGTTGAGAATCAAAAGTTCTTCAGTGACTATCGTATCTCGGAGTCCCAGTTGTTCAGTAACTATAGTTGTGTTCCTGCTTTGATCAATCTGAATTTCCAACTGACCTCGGCGTTGAGTAACCAGAGTTTCGACCGCGGCGTGCAATTTTTTCAATTGCTCGTCCAATTCTTCGATTTCGAATTGTTTATCGTGAAACCACTGTAAAACGAAGAATCCAGCCCGTTTCGTTATTTAAAAAACAAAATCCCTGTCGGTTAATTTACCGAATCGCTGTCGTCCATGCGCGTCGTCATTTTCGATAGAGTATCGCCCACTTTACCCAGTAAACGTAGAACGCCGGCGCCGCTCAACGCCGCCGTTTGAGACGATTTCGGTAGATCAGATTCTAATGTTAAAAATTCGCGAAAATCCGGGTCCTAAAAATCAACAAAAAACACGTCGGAATTTGTCCGTTTACGTCGAGGAGTAATTCCAAATTTCACTTGCAAAATGACCGGATGTTGAGCGCAACGACGTATGAAACGTTCCAAAGCCGCGCGACGTCGTTCTAAAAATTCGTTAGCGCCGGCGTCCTCTTCGACGGTTTTCGACATTTTTGTTTTCGTTGTACCTTGAAAATGTGTCGAATCGCTTTCGACACGAAATCAAGCAAAAAAACCATCGTATCTTTCCTACCGACAACGTTCTTTTCGGGCGCCGACGGTACGATTCGTCCGTTTTGCAAATGTTTCACGTGCAATTTTTCGTGCAATCCGAGGAAATCACTGAACCTTCGCCACACGTCGTATTCTTTTTTACTGTAGCCAGGCACTTGTTGACCGGACGATGTCTAGAAAATGACCGATAGAGAAGTTTATACACAAATTTTCTCACGACTCACTTTCGTGATTATTTTGTAAATGACAAAAGAATTCATTCCTTCGCCTCGTTTATCGTAACCTCCTATGGAAATGTTTAATTTTGGTTCGACGTCGACCACGGTGTCAGCGTCCTGGAAATGAACTTTGAAATCAGATAAATAAAAACAGTTTCACGTTCACTAACGCCGTACTTCTTCGTCGCTTTTCGACGCTGTCGGTTTAGGTTTAACGACACTCGAGGCCGCCGCTGACGCTGATACAGAATGAGAAAAAGGACTGATCGTTGGCGATTCGTCGACGGGTTTAGTATCGATCTCGGCCGATTTTCGATGATCGGCAGTCGTCGAAGGTAAATGCTCACTCGGCGAATGTCGCAACGGCGTCGGGTTAAGTGAATCGGTTGGCGTCATCAAAGGAGACGGTCCAGTCGGCGAGTCATGGATGTTCGTGGCTGAAATTTGTTTGCCAATGATGCTTGAGAAATTTCGCCGTCGTTGACAATAATCACTGGTCATACACAACTACAGTCGCTGAGAACTATAGTCACAGGATAATAATGCCGAGCAACTAATAAATGCATTGGGAACTCGCCACTGAACTATACTTATCGGGCGATTAGAAATTACAGTCGCTGTTAACTGGGCAACTATAATCTATTGACAACTGCTTTCTGCGGACAACTATTTTCATTGACAAATGTTACAGCAAGACAAACTTCATCGTTTTCAAAAGTCTCAAGAAAAAACTTACGACTGGAATCGAAGCCGTTTGTATTCATTTCGAGCCGCGGCGGCACCATATCGTCGTTCAAATCGATTTCATCTTTTACGTCTGTAAAAGTACCACTTTTCGAGTTCATCAAATGGTAAAATTAATTGAATTAAGTTTTTCGTTTTTTTGCATAAATTTCTTTTTACCTTCGAATAAATCTTCGGCATTGTGATGTTCGATGGAATCGCTTCGCTTTACTGGAACAGAAGGTTCCTGGAAAACAACGCAATGGTAATAAATGGAAGCAAAAACACAGAGATTTTTCGCTGGCTTACGTCGGTGGCGGATTTAAAAATATCGTCGTCGTCGTCGAATAATCCTTTACTGCCGAGATTTGTCGCCATTTTAGAATAGAATTCTTGCAAATAATCGCCTATCAAAAGTATAGGTGCGTTAATTTAAATGTTGATTACGTAACACAATTTTTCAAAGAAAACAATTAATTATTCGTTTTTCATTTCAAAATGAACATAAAATTACCTTCACAGGGAACTGCAGTATTCCGTAACGCGAAGATTTCACTGACGTTATAGTTTTGTAATTTAGTTTAATTTAAATTAGAAATGTTTTTAAAATCTCAGGTAGAAACGAAAACATGGTACTGTAGCAAATGCTGAACATGTACTATTTGATTCGCATGTGAGCACAATTTTATGGCAAAACCGCGTTAACTTAAAAAACTTTACAACAGCAAAGCCAAGTTTTTACTGAGGTTCAGATGGAGATCATCCTGCATGCTAAAAAAAACAAAACCTGAATATAGATTGAAATTTTAACTTTGGATTACTGTGCTCTTTCTCCAGCCATAGTTGTGAAAGGACTTTATGGTTTTTCTGCGACTACTAACGTTAAAGCATACTGACGCTCATTTTCTACCGAAATGTAATTTGTAATTTGTAATTTTTATTATCACAGGTATCTAAAATAACGTAACGATACTTCAGCTCTTCCCACCCGTCAAACGCAGCAGTGAAATATAACTATAAGCTCAAGTGGTAACAATGCCGCAAGTAACAAGAAATAACAAAACAATTGAATTCAAAAATGGTATTAATTTTCAAGCTAGAAGTCTGATGTCGCAAGCTTGAATTGCTTCATATTGTAAGATAATTAATACTATCTTCCAGGTGGTTCCAAGCGTCGATTGCTTTTTTGCAAAAGCGATGGTGACCATATTTAGATTTTGAAGTTATTACTTCGAAATTTAAACGTGATTTGCTAAATCGGGTTTCGAATTTACGAGATGGACAATTAAAATTCTTTGTCAAGCAGTCAGTAAATAGAGAGCTTGATATGCAAGTGTTAATAGTTTGTTCGGATAAAGAACATCTATCTTTTTCGAAGATCAAAGATATCAAATTTCCTTTTTCCACAAATTAGTTTGATGCAAAGTTGATTACCTCTCGGACACGACTCAGTTGTTTTTTATCAGCATTGCCCCGTACAGCAAACCCATAGTGCAATTTGCTCATAACCAAGGCTTCAACAGTCATTTTGAACGTTTTGGTTGGAAACAAGTGACGAATTTTTGCTAAGTATGCAAGTTTTCGTCGGCAAATCGGAACAATTACGTTAACATGATCCTTGAACGAAAGAGTTGGATCTAATAGGATAATAATGCTGAGAAAAGGTATCTAGAGTATAACTGGGAAGGACGTATCTCAATGCACTCTAGATGTTACTCTTGCTTTTAGAGACAATTGCAATGGTGGACCTTCTCCAAATAGGTAAAACATTCACCAATATTTTTTTTCCAATTATCTGTAACCCAACGTGGGGATCGTTTAATTAAGCTTTGATGCCATCCAGCTTCGATTGATAAACGTTGCGCCAGCATCCCAGCTTCCCGAAAAGCAATGCATTTATTCATCACCCGTTTACTTTCGGAATCGAATTTTCCAGCCATTTCTCAAGCAATTTTTACTTTTAATACATCATTCGATCCCGTTTTTGATGGACTTTCTACTGATGTAGCACGCAAGTAGAATGTATTTTCACGTCCATCTGCGACCACCTGGAAAAAGGTTGATTGCCTGTACAAGACGTGAGTGTAATTAGGGTGGCGCCCTCAATAATAAAATTGATGGTTGCTTTGCATTATGTTTGTTTTTTTATTCACAAAATAAACCAGGATATGATTATGTATAGGGTGTCTCATTTAAGTATTTCGGGTTTTAATGTTTAATAACTTTTTTATTTTGCACGTTTATTCAGGAAGGATGGGAGATTTATTGACCTAAATTTCGATCCATCTCAACATGAAATGGTGATGTAATGAGCTTTACCGTAATATTGAAACAACTAGAGCAAAAAAGCGAAACACAGCGATTTGCTCAGTTTGCACATTTTTCTTAGCTTGCACAAAACTGCCGCATTATTGACGAGTTCAGTGATGTCTTATTCCGTGATCGGATAATTGCTGCCTTTGGTGAGGTGACTGTGGAAATGAGACAGAAAAGCTTGCTGCAGTACCGCGCAAGGCTAGAGAAGTTGATCGAAAACGAAGGTGGACACGTCGAGGTGCACAGCACATGATTATTACAGTATTGTGATGTGAAATTTAGGTCAATAAATCTCCCATCCTTCCTGAATAAACGTGCAAAATTTCAGAAATTTTGGTTGCAAAATAAAAAAGTTATTAAACATTAAAACCCGAAATACTTAAATGAGACACCCTGTACTGTATTTTAGTTTGCGAAAGTGAAATGTATATTTTAATGTTAATTCGCGAGTACACTTTAGTCTGGTAGTTTGCAATATGCCTATCGAAAATTTTGTGCACAGTTTGTTGAAGTGGAAGTTGATGCACATAATTACGAGATAAAGATTACTGAAACCTGTCAGTTTTGGCGTTTATCCAGGCACACACCGCTAATAATCGTTGGTCATAAATAAATACCGGAAATAAATGAGAAAATTTGCGCAAACCGAATTTTACGAAAATTGCATAGGCATAATATTAGCAAATTATCAGACTAACTTGTACTTGCGAATCAACTTAAAATATGCATTTCACTTTCAATTTCTCGTCTGGATATTTATCATTTTTTCCCCGTTAGGACATAGTATCGTAATTGTCACTGTAGAAGGCTGTGAACTTACTTTGGCTCCTCTTATTTTTGATAAGCTCATTTTCTGTGTTCGAAATGGCAAGTTACCTGCATACATAGCTAACACTATTTTAGGTGAAGTAGCTTAAATAGACAGTGACGTCAATGATACAGTATAAAGTCAATTACATCGAGTGGCATCATTCGTAAACAGATATTTTTTGTAAAAATTGTAGTAGGTCACTGTAATTGTAGTAGTTAGGGCACTGTCTTACATATCCATCATCTCAAAATTAGCTTATTCGAAGAATACTTTGTTTGGATTATAGAAGAAGAAGAAGACGATTTACTCAGGAAATGAAACATTGGTTCCAACCAAAATAAGGATTTATAAGTTCACGTGTTCGGATTTAATCGTTCAGATTGAAGAACGAGGTGGTAGAAAGATGTGATAAAAAAATCGTGCGCTTGGAAAATCGCAAAATCTTTGGAATTTTGCCAGTGACTGTGAGAAGGGCCAATTTTTGTTTTACATGCGCGAAACGTGGAGAAGTTAGTCATAAATTAGAATCAGTTAGCAATGTTAGTAATTTGCATAAAAAGCAAAATTCCCGAATTCCCAGCTCATTGCCGGCATCGGTCGGCTTTTGGAAATACGGCTACTTCGCTTCAAATTTATCTCTCGTTTCGGGGATATGCGTTGTTCACGCAATCTCGGTGCCAGATTTATTCGGATTTGTTATATGGAAAAATATCAACGGTTTTGTGTCGCTCGCCTTTGTCACTTTTGTTACTATATGCGCTTTTGAACTGTTATCATTTATGTTCATTTTGGCTTTCATTTTTGCCCTAGAAAATAAAACTTGCGCAAAAAAGTACACATTGCAACTTCAACAAATACATGAAAAATAGCGTCACGGTCTATCACGACGGGTTAGCCACATACGATTGCTTGGACAAATACGTTTTCCAGCACAAGTCAGTGAATCGCGAAAGAATTTGTAACCACCGAAGGTGTTCGCACAAACCCCATTTAAGGCTTACGGGGTTTACTCAAGCAACGAATTGCGCAAATGCATGGAATGCGCTCAGTCGAACGCTTAGCTGCACATTTGTTATGTTAAAGAAAGTAAAAAATTATGGAAAAAAGAAATGCAAAAAATAGCCCAATGCCACTGACTGTTCAGATGTGTGATTACTTTATTAACTTACCCATTGTGGCATGCGCCCAGCTTGAATTAGGCACATACAAGTGCACAAAGCTGCTATGTTTAATAGGCTTACTGTCCATTATGCTACCATGGTGTAATGAAACGGACATAACAGACGGAACGGACGGAGCATACATTCATAACAGTCAGACAGCCAGTCAGTGGAATAACATGGATGGAACGGACGGCAAGGACGGAACGGATGGGTTTGACAGTCTGATAGATATACTAAATCCACCTCGAAAAACACCCCCAATGTGTATACTTTGCACAGTCTTATGGCGGATTTGCTACTTTGGCCGTACAAAGCCATCGCTCGCGTGTTGGAAGTACTTCCGCGAACGTCGATACAAAATTGCTACAGTATGACAGTTGACTGCTTTACGTGCTAAACACGCGCAGCCTGGTAATTTGATGTGGGGCTCGGGAAGTAAGATCAGAGCCATCAACACCTACGCTGTACCTGTTATCAGATACTCAGCTGGAGTTGTTGAATGGACAAAAACTGAGCAGCAAAACCTGGAAGTTACTCATCTTGAATGGAGCCCTCCACCCAAGATCTGTCTGTACATCCCCAGAGATGAGGGTGGAAGAGGTCTAACGAACATCGAAGATATGGTGGAACAAGAAAAACTGGCCCTTCGAGACTATGTTGATAAGAAGAATGACCAACTCATAGAAACTGTTCGACAGAATGGAGAACTTAACGAAAAATGATGACAGAAGCCACAGCCGCTGAATACAAGAAAGTTAAACATCAAGAAAGGTATAATGGCTGGAAGGAGAAAACACTA
>JAQGBA010000562.1:0-30127 GCA_034698125.1 Prionchulus punctatus | reverse complement strand
AGCTTATTTAGATAATTCTAAAGTTGTAAAAATTACGCTCAAACAGTGGAAAGGACTTTATAAAGACCCTGTATGTAATAGCCTCAGCAGAAGTGTCGTTTAGAGAAACAATCCAAATGTCTAAATCAGAGCTTGCTGTTGCCGGAATAAACCCTTTCTTATCCATTACTGTGGTAATAGAGTATGGATCAGTTCCTAGTATCCAACCGTAGAAAAATATCAACATAACATGCCATTCCCGCTCTTTTTCAGGTAAATATGTTTATCAACAAATTTCTTGTGATATTCCATGTTTCTGGTGGTGTATGTTGTTGCAGGTGTTTCTCGTAGGTCGCACTTTCTTTTCCACCATTGGTTGGATTGACATTTCAGTCGAGTGCAGGATGGAGGATACCCATCGCCCCAAACTTTTAAGGCTTTCAGCAAATGTTGACCATTTTTTTGAATTGCTTTATTTCAAAAGTCAGCATCTACTTTGTTAGTTATTGAACTACAGTTGCAATTGAACTGTAGTCGCCAGTGAATTATAGTCGCCATTGAACTACAGTGGAACCTGTTAAGTTGGGCACCTTTGTAAGTTGGGCACCTGGCTATGTTGGGCACTTTGTAATGTCCCGGCAAAAAACTTATCTTTAATTCGCACCTGTCTAAGTTGGGCACCTGTCTAAGTTGGGCATTTAGTGATGTCCGATGGGTGCCCAACATAGACAGGTTCCACTGTATATTCTTCATTGAACTATAGTTGCCCTTGCACTACAGTGGCCATTGTACTATAGATGATAATGAATTACATTCTTCATTGAACTATAGTTGCGAGAGAACTATACACGCCATTGAACTATAGAAGCCAATGAAGTATTGTTGTCATTGTACTATAGCTACATTTAACTATAGTTGCAACGAACTATAGTTGCCACTGAACCGTAGTTGCAATTCGTCCCTTACCAGGCAAAAGGAGTTAACTGCAAAAAGTGCGTTTCGAGAAAATTGAAGTCAAAGTTTTGAGTCGTCGCCCTAGCTATAGCAACATTCAAAATTGAAACATGCATTACTCAATGAATATTCATTCCCCAGTTGTCTCCTTTTGCCAGAACGAAGCTTTGAGTGCGGTTTATATGGGCCTGCAGTTAACTCATTTTGTGATTTTTTGCAGTTAACTCCTTTTGCTTGGTAAGGGACGAATTGAACTACTGCGTTTGTCGACAAACATCAATAGCCAGCACGTTTTATTTGTTTTTTCTAATTACAAAACAGGTCCGAAAACTAAACTTTAATATTAAAAAAAAACCTTTAAAACACCGAAAAAATAAAAGTAAAACATTTTGCACTTTTTTCTTCTCTACGATACATTTTTGCGACCGATTAAAAGAAAATTCAACGAATTATTCGTACAGAAAACAAGTTCAACAGTTCATATTTTCGTATCACAGTAATAAAACAAATAAGAGAAATCAACAAAAAAACACAGCCCTTTTGTCAGCAAGAGTTCATAAAAAAAGAGAATAAAATTTATGCTTTTTCAAAAATAAATCAACAAAATTCGTCGAGAAATGCGATAGAAACAACTTTTCGCCGTTTTGCGGCCGCGCCAGAGCAAGAAACGCGCCTCGAAGACGAGTTAACGGACAAAAAAACAAAACGAAAACAAATTATATAGAAAAATTAGTCATTTTTTATGCGTTAGCGGACGCGAGTCTACGTTTTCTTCGTCGGTTGATAAATTTCCCTTTTCCGAGTCGACTTCGGTTTGGGCGACGATCGCAATTTTTCCGGGGTCGTTTGCCGTTTTGAAATTCGTGTTTTGGGCGCATCTGGAAAACGACTCGAAAATTCAACTATAGGCATCTTCCAACTATAGTCCTCCAACTACAGTCTTCAGATCAACTATAGTCACGAGGCAACTATAGTCTCAATGAAACTATAGTTAAAGATTAGTAATGAAAAAGTGTGTTAATTAGCAAATTATCGGACAAAAAAACAAAGCTAGCCAACAGGCAATGCAGCTTCGACCCCTTCACCCGAAAAAATAGTTGGACACGCATTTTTATTTTTTTTGCATTACCAATCGAGCTAGATTCGGTTTTCGGTCCGGTGATTCTTTAAATAGACACAGAATGAACTTGAAAACGAATCATAAGTTGCGCGAAAACGTTTCGATGCGAGCAAATAATTGAAACGTAAAAAAATTCTTTCTTTCAAAAAATTCAACTATACCTGAACAGCCATTGTTGACAGACGGTGGCCAACAGCAGGAAACCGACGCAGCACATGAAAATGATTTTCATGTGCAAATTCTGCAGCAGGATACCGATGACAATTAAATTCAATGGAATACGAAAGAAGTTCATTATGGTCGAACGAGCTGCAACGAAAACAAAAAAGTTGTTGAAAAAGTAAACTATAGTTCAATGGACAACTATAGTCAATGTACGACTATAATCAATAGACAACTACAGCCACTGGACAATTATAGTCAATGGATAACTAAAGTCACTGGGCGACTATAGTCAAAAGACAACTGTGTCAACAGATAACTGTAGTCAATAGACCACTGTCGTTAACGGACAACCATAGTCAATGGGTCACTATATTCACTGGAAAACTATCACCATGCGACAACTACCGTCATTGGACAACTACTGTATAGTCGCGTTTTTTTTATATGGAACAGAAATTTACCCGATTCAGGCACGTACAGCCCCCGCATGAAGCCCATCGAGGGCCAAAAAATGCCTATGCACACCTCGAACAGGATAAAACCGACGAAGATAACGGCTCGATGACCCGGAAAGATAATCGGCGCCGTCAGGCTTACGGCCGACGCTAACAGGACGAACCTAAAAAAAACAAACAACTATACAGTCGACGGACAACTATAGTCGTCGTTGAACTATAGTTTCGCGAATTTGCCTCATAAAAGATTCGGGACGACTGAATTTGGAGAAAATTCGAAACAACGACGAGCCAACCATCGTCGCCACCATGAAACTTGCGAAGATCAATCCGTGCGGAATCCGATCGGCGACGCCGATCGTCGAGCCGGACGGGTCCTTCGGCGCCTCAGGGGTCAAGGCCGGCGTCCACTCCAACACGAACGTGTACATGCTTCCCTCGAACAACGACTGAACGAGACCCAGGCAGAGGATTTTGTTGTCTGAACGAAACGGAAAATTGCCCGATAAGAAAAAAACAAAAAAGAAACTCGCTAGCCGAGCGGCTTGACGGGCAAAAACTTAAGTAAGTTACCTCGTACGATTGATCTGTAGGCTTCGCGGAACGATTCGCCGAAATCGGCTTTGGCGTCGCCGTAATTCTCGGGCCACGTGAACACGATCAAAATGCACATGATGGTCAACACGCACAGAGAGACGTCGAACGGAGCGCTGAAAAACAAAAAACGTGCGCTAGCCGGCGGACTATAGTTGATAATTTTTAACTATAGTCGTCACTGAACTATACAGAAGTGACTTACACATAGCCGAAGGCGTCGGCGGCGAACTGTGCGACGACGCCGGCGAAAATCGCCACCATGGAATTACCCAACATTGAATACGAAAAAATGACGCCCAATAATTCTTCAGTGAATCCGCGCTAAAAAACGAATTATTGCTCGAAACATAGCGACAGCCGACGCGAATTTTGTTTCATTAGCTACAAAACGAGCAAATTTTCACGACAACTTACCTTGTTGTGTTCGAAAACGAGCCACGATTCGAACGCGCTGTATAAAATCGACGTGGCGATACCGCCGAACAGTCGGCCGAGTAAAAGAATGTAAAAGTTACCGAAATGCTGCAAGAAAAACAAAAAACGCGTGCGAAATGACGTCGAAACGAGCAAATTTCAGTTTCAATAAAAGAAGCAAACTTTTGTAATACATGCCGCTCCGTACAAAACTCCGTAAATTAAGCAATTTTTTCGTCGTCCTCTGAAAAATAAACAACGGCTATAATTGCCGACGGACTATAGGATGGACTATAGTTGCCAATTGAATACAGGTGCCTATGAACTATAGATGCCTATGACCTATAAACGCCTATTAACTATAGAAGCCGATGAACTATCCTGTGAACTATAGATGCCTATGAACTATAGATGCCTGTGGACTATAGTTGCCGACTGACTTATTTGCCATTGAACTACAGTTACCATGAAACTATAGTTGACATTGAACTATGTAGTACACTTCAAAGAACTATGGTTGACATTGAACTATTAGTACACTTCAAAGAACTATAGTTCCTAGAGGACTATAGTATACAGGTGATCTAGTTTTTACACGACTATAGTTCTTACAATTTGTCGGCTACGGATCCGACGAACGTTCCGAATAGAACGCTGGATCCGAATCCTGCTACGAACAATAGTTCGATGTCGTGTTTCGATAGAGCGTAACTGTCGTACAGAGCGTAGACGTGCGGACCTTGCAACCAGTCGCCGGCTATAAAACGAGTTAGAAAAACAAAAAATCGGCGCTGACTGAACGTGAAAAGAAAAAAGCAAAAACCGGTTTCGAACCAATTTCCTTACCTACGGCCAGCAGGTAAACGGATAAATACGTTCGGAGAAAAGATTTGAAATCCGAGCTTTCAGTGACCGAGAGCCGAGTCCTCGTGTAAAAATAAAGGAGCAGGCAAATGACACAAAGAACGAAAAAAGTGAAGACGAACATTTCGAATCGGACCTAAAATCGAAACGAAACAATTTTTTGCCCATAAATAGTCGCGCGAAACAAAAAATCGCACCCGAAATTCGTCTTTTCGTGCTACTTCGTGAAATAAAGAAGCGGATATGTAATTTTTCAAATTTGCTTTAAACGGATGTCGAATTCTGTAGCCAACAAGGTTCGACGATCCGCAGGTTTGAAACTGCTTATCGCAATTTAGTGTACAGTACGATTTAGTATTCGAGCGATCGTCGGTCGAGGATGGTGGCGTTTTTCGAAAATCTTAATAAAAACTAAAAACAAGTTAAAATTCGGTTAAAAATGAGCAAAACGAGCGAAAATTTTACGTTTCAAAAATCGACGCGTTTTGCTTTGTTTTAGAACGGATTTCGTGTTCGCAAATGAACAAATAATGCAAAAACTTATTTCGTCGCTTTACTAGCGTTTATTGACAGCTGTGTCGACGTAAAAGCGCGAAAATCGTTAGGGCAGCGCGCGATATTTGTTTATAAATTATGCTAACGGTGCTTTTTTTTGTTCCACGCCATTTTTGCACTAATGAAGACAAAGAATATATTCATCGAACTATAGTCCTTGAACAACTATAATCAATAGACAACTATTGTCACTATGCAACTATAGTCAATGGATTACTATAGTCATTGAACAACTATAGCCGCTTGGCACTATAGTAGCTTATCAACCATTATTGCTCTAGCTAAAAATGAAAGTTCTGTTTAAAACAAAAATTCTGTTGGCTCATTGAAGTTTTCATGCTCTTTCCGTGTCCAATCTATCAAGCTTGTATAATATTAAATTCGTAGCCATCAAACGTTGATAATAAGAAAGTTTGCTAGTCGTCGCCTGTCACTCGCACACGACGACCCTCGAAAAAAATATTGCGACTCGGCGCTCGCAAGCGCTCGGAAGCTCACTAGCCGCGACACATTTTCGGTCGTCATCGCCGCCAACCCAGGGCTCTCTCTCCCCCCCGCCCTCCCTCTCTCTCTGTCTCTTTCTCTCGCTCTTCTCAGTCGGTCGGTCGAAATTAAATTTCATGGCGTCTATGATCGAAACAACATAGAATTGGGGGGGCCTCGTAATTGCGACCGAATGTTTTTCTCCGACGACGAGGAGGAGAAGAGAGCGAGGGAGAGCGAGAGCGAGTGAGGAAAAAGCGAACTAGCTCTAGGCTTTCTGGGACCGTGGCACCCCTCCAAGTACATATCCGACGAAGTAACTTGCAAAAACGAACACGAATCGACCACTGACTAGTGCGATAACGGGCAAGGACGCGTTTCGTACTCCAGTTGACTCATCGGCCATTTTTCATCGGAACTATAGTTCGCTGTCTACATAGCCGACTATAGTCGACACCTGTCGACCGCAGTGGCCGACTATAGTTGACGACATTGATCAACTGTAGTCGTTAGCTATCAACTATAGTCGTTAGCTAGTGAATCGTTTTTAATCGTTTTTTTCCTACAATTTGGTTTGCTCAGCTAGCTAACGAGCTAAAATAAATCGTTTCCTCTTTCCGACCGGATGTGGACGAATTAGCGACACCGAAACGAGAAATCTTTATCCGAATCGGGTCCAATTTGCGAACGAGGCTCACTAAGCTGAAAATTCTCGGTTTGCCGGTCTCACTCTGTATTCTCAGCGTGATCACCGTCTATAATTTGTTTGTTTCAATTATTCGCCCAATAGTGCGCTACCGACAGCACGTATGAGGTTACATCGGGCCGTTAACCGTATCGTATTCTTATTCGCTCATATTTTACTCGGATACGGATTAAAATGTAAAATATGCGCCATTAATCAGAGTGGTCTGTACATGGACATGGACGATAATCAGCGACTATCCTACGAATCGCAAAAGCCTTACTGTAGGCGATTCGATACAGTACTCTGCGACAGGAATCAGGACACGTGTATTACTGTAGTGCAGCCGATGGAGTCCGCTGCAAAAAACGCGCCAAAATATTTAATACTGAAAGGATGCTCGTATAAGTGGAAATATCCGAAGATGGGGTGCGTTTCGAAAAAGGAGCCCGTTAGGAAGACTCTCAAGTTCGAATTCGGTAAGAAAAAAGACAAGCCGGGCCCGGCCGTCACTCACATGACGGAGACGTGCCTGTGCGACTACGACTCGTGTAACGGTTCCGTTCGCGTGACATTTTCACGATGGACTACGACATTATTATTTTTACTATTATCAGCAGCAACAGTGCGTATCACTTATTATTATTTTTGTTGATGAAGTAAAAATTCTTGTACATAATCCGTACGTCGAAGTCACCGTCTTCAAGTAAGATTGAATGACTGCAAGCGGTTCCAAGTTACTGCAACTGACTACAAGAGACTACAAGTGACTACAAGTGAATGCAAGTGATTGCAAGCTATTGCAAATGCTTTCAAAATCGACTACAACTGCCTGAAACTGACTCCAAGTCACTACAAGTGAATGACGTGACAATACGTGGCTTATTTCTAGAATTGATTACAAGCGACTACAAGTTACCCTACTCGAAGCGAGCATACATAACTGAAGTCGACCCGACAAGCGTTTACATAGGATTGCAAGTACTTCACGGGGTGAAATTCCTGCAACTGATCACAGTTGACTGAAAAAGTGATTTCAGCGGACTAAAGGTGCCTCCAGTAACTTCCGGTCAGTGACTAAACGATTCAAGTGACCGTAAGTTACTGCAGTCGACTGCGCAATCGACTTGAAGTGACTATACATCACATCAAGGTACTACAAGTGGCTGCAACTTACCACAGGTAACTGCACTTGAGTTTACAAGCGAATAAATGTGACTTCTAGTCGTTTCAAGTGATTGCAAGTTGACTACAAAGCGACTACAAGTTACTACAAATGACTAAAAGAGTTGCGAAGTGATGACAGTTGACTCTGCAAGTAACATCAAGTAACATCAAGTTACTTCAAGTTGCTACAAATAACTGTAACTGACTTAGCGTGACTAAATGACTACAGCTGGCAAATAGTGACCTTAGGTGATTCTACAAGTAACTATAAGTTATCACAAGTTACTACAAATGACTAAAAGTGATTCTAAGTGAAGACAATTGGCTCTACAAGTCGCTTCAAATGACTGCAAGTTACTACAAATAACTGCAACTGATGAAGAGTGCCTTTAGGTGATTCTTCATGTGACTAAATGTCCCTTCAAGTGGATTCAAAGCGACCACAAATGAACACAAATGACATCAAGTGACTACACTTGGCTACAGTTGACTACAAATGCCTTTTAAAGTGTTACTGCTAGTAATTATAACAATAGCATCTTATTACACGTGACTAAAGTGACTTCAGGTAGTTGACTGCAAGTTACTACAAGCTCCTGAAGTGACCAGAAGTAACTAATCATGAGATCGCACATGACTACAAGCGACTTCAGGTACCTGACTGCAAGTTACTAGAAGCTCCCCCAGCGACTACAAGTAACTACTACAGGTTCTGAAAGAGCATGCACATGACTAAGCAAGTGACAATTACAACAACAATTGACTACAAGCGACAACAAGAAGAACCGACTTCAAGTTAACTCACTTTGTTCACACCTGCCGTCACCGGCTGTTAATTTATGCATGCATTCTTTTATACACGTATGAAAACTTTTATCGCATACTTTTACTGAAATTGCACCTGGTGCCATTGCAGATAGAATCGATACGGAAAAACGGTAATTGATATAAGTCAACTATACAGGATGACAATTTTAAATGTGTGCATAAGTTTTATTCCGCACCACGAACTGAATTAATATTGAATACAAATACCCATTATAGTCTGATAGAGTGACCTTAGAAGAACATCTATCGGTAATAGCTATTCGATATAACTGCCTTTTGCATGCAATCATGCAAACGCTTAGGAAACGATGCTACAGTTTGCCGTGGGGTATCTTCATCAATTTCTGCCCGCGCCGCCTCCAGATCGCGTTTCAGGTCGTCTAGGTTATTGTGGCATGTAGTGCAAGGATAGAGCTATTTAAGGGTATCAGCAAAATTTGTGGTTAATTTTTCGAGTGATTAATAAAGATGGATAAGAAACAGGTACGTTTGGAAAATTTCCGAACGTACCTGTTTCTTATCCATCTTTATTAATCACTCGAAAAAGTAACCACAAATTTATTAATACCATTAAATAGCTCTGTTCTTGCACTATCAGATACAATCAGATTTTTTTCTGCTAGCATTTCCTATACTATTTTGGTGCACAATTTTATAGTGCACACATTTAAAATTGTCACCCTGTAGAAGAAGAAAAAAATGTACAATTTTATAGTATCATAAAAAAACAGTTTAAGAGTAAAAAGTCAACACGTTCTCTTGATTTCCGCGAACCAAAAGCACCGGCGTCTCGTGCGACGAAAGGTCCCTGGTCAACATTTCCAACCACGCCAAATAGATGCCGGCCGACTCTCGATCTTTTTTGGGTATCGGCATCGTGATTACGATCAAGTCGCTGTCCTTCGATTTGTCGATGACGAAGTCGCGAGTACGAAGGAAGAGGTTGGTCTAGGTGATAAAAAGATATCCAATCAGAACAACTGTAGTCGCAGGACTACTATAGCCCTTGTGCGACTATAGTCACTGGACAAACTACAGTCAATGGACAACTACCGATATAGTCACTGGACAAACGGTGGTCACCGCAAAGGATACCTTTTCCCTCAACGCATCCAACTGTTCGTCGGTCACCAATATTTTTGTATTGCCATTGACCGCTTCGCAGTTAGGATCCTTAAACCTGCTAACGATTCGGTCGAATTCGGCCACCGTCCACTCGGCCGGCTTTTTGTCCACTTCGCCGATGACTTCGGCCAACGTGAATTTGATACGAAACTTTTGTAACAATGATTGTAAACTAAAAAAGTGTATGTCCGTGTAGACTTCAGTGCGCTAAAAACAGTACAACAAACAACTTTTTCTTTTCTTCTTCGATCTTGTCGAGGTGTTGAGCGAATGTGAAAACTCGAAGGTGGGCATTTTTCAAAAACGATTTCCTCGTGGTCAGCAAATGAGCGAGTAATAAAGTCAATCCTAGATAGAGCAGGAGATTAAAAGATTAAGTCAAAGGCTAAGCAAAATCCTCGGCTTTATCTGATAATAGCCAGGCCTTATCCCGGGCTAAACTCGGACTATATCCTAAGCCTAAGCTAGGCTTTATCCTAGGCTAGGCTTTATCTCAAGCCTAAGCCTTGGCTTTATCCTAAGCTCAAGCCTAGCCTTAATCCTAAGTCTAAGCCTAGTCTTTTTCCTAAGCCTAAGCCTAAGCTTATGATCACCTAAAGTCACATGCCAACTTTTACCTCCGTCATCGAACAGCCACCAAACGTCGACGGTGGCGCCTTTGATCTTAACTTTGTACTGGTCCATCGCGAAGTCCAACTCCCGTTGCAATACGGATTTCTTTCGATTCTTGCGCTTGTTGAAGTCATCCGACGACTTCGACGTCTTTCGCGTCGATCGTTGCGCGGTTCCCATGGGGTCGCTAGTTTGAGAACTGAACGACGTATTACGACTCATGCCAGTCATCGAAATGGTCGACTCCCCACCGAACGTAAACTGTACGCGGGGTTGGTCACCGTCTAGACCCACGTGCGGTTGCACATCGTATAGCGGCGAAGCTGGTACTGATAGTTCGCGCAGCTCCATCGGCTGAGACGTCGGTATCGGCGAAGGCGAAACGTGGCCGTTCTCGGCGTAGAACGCTTGATTGATCTTGCCCAAATTCGGATACGGGTCGGCGATGCTGGCCTTGGTTTCCGTTTCCTTCGAACCTTGATGAAGCATCTCGCGGAACATGCTAATTTTTTTACCGCCCGTTATCTGTTCGGAATAATCAAATCCGCCTCGCTGATACAATATGCCGATGCCCATATTTTGGCTGAAGATTTCGCTGAAAAAAAAGAAGAACGTAGCGATCAACGAGATGGGTTCGGAACCGAGCTAGATAAAACTAAAAACTGTACTGGATCAAATTGAAATAGTCTTCGATCTCTTTCGCTGCGCAATATTTCCAATTGCGCTTGAAACCCATAAAGATGATGTTCGGTCGGAATTTTCCGAATCCGGCTAATTGCAATAGGGAAGAATAGCCAGAATCGAATGTCGGCGCCACGAACGGACAGTAGAATGTTTTGGTTTTACGCTTTTTCAAAAACACCTGGATCTTCTTGCCTCGTTTTTTCAGCGCATCCGACAGATCATTGACGTTGTCGTGCTGAAAAAGTAAGCCAGCAATTTATCACTGTAATGCTTGCTATCTGCTTGCTAACTACTCTTGCAGCCTATACTAGCAAGCAATCCTTGCAAATCCTAGCAAACTAAGTTTACTAGCTTTACTTTACTTTACTTTACTTTACTATACTAGCTGTACATGCTTATGCATTGCTTAGGCTATGCTTACGCATTTGTAGGCTATGCTTACGCATTTGTAGGCTATGCTTACGCTTATGCTTGTGCTATGCTTATGCTATGCTTATGCTATGCTTATGCTTATGCTATGCTTATGCTATGCTTATGCTATGCTTATGCTATGCTTATGCTATGCTTATGCTATGCTTATGCTATGCTTATTCTTATGCTATTCTTCTGCTTATGCTTCTGCCACGCTTGAGTTCTACACTTACAAGAAGTACATCCCCGCAAATGAATAGGCTGGTGTCCTTCGTAATGTTGGCCACGAAGTTAACGAGTCCCGGCCGGATCACCGGGTTGCCGCTCAAGAGCATGATCGACGGTCGATAGTTTTTAACATGATCTTGTGCGTACACCAAAGTCAACATCGAATGAAGCGCATTTTTATACACGTGAGCTTGACCGCTGCTGCCCCAATTGACGGCTAAAATAAGTTACATTTGCAAATACTCGTATGCTCGAAGACCCTAGCTAGTGCGCAGTTTTACTTGGTTTGCTACGAAGTACGAAGACGTAGAGGAAAAACATTACTGCGATAGTGGCCAGTGCCGTTTCGTATTGCATGACGAACATGGCCACGACGCACATGAGCGAACCGAACAGCGCCACCCACATGTTGTAGTATTTAAACGACGGTCGCCAGTTGGGCGTCTTAGCTAGCGAGCCGTCGAAACAAGCGTAATTAATCAGAGCGAACGAAGCCAGGTAAAAGTTGGATATCAGCGGAGCAATGGCGTTCAGGTTGCCTGAAGTAAATTGACCTAGTTATCGTTTAGACAGTAAAAAATTAACCGTAGTTGGTTACCGATTGCTACGATGATAAGGCCAATGACGAGTACGAGACAATAGGCTCGACGCGGCTCTCCGTCCTTGCCGGAGCCCTTCGACAGGAAGAACGTGTACGGAAATATTTTATCATTGGTCAGCGCCTGCAAAAGCAAGAAATCTGTAGAGAAAAATACATCAACAAGTAAATCTGCTGATCAAGAGCACTTGGACTGTTCTCGGCGAAGTTACGATCAACGTTAAAGCTGAACTAAGACTCGTCGCGAACGTGCCGGCGATAACTAAACCGAACCACGCTGATTCGAGTTCCATCACCTGAAATGGCTAACAAATGTACAAGCATGAATGTCATGTGCAAATGTTTGACATACATTGTAGTCGTTAATAAGACCATATTGGCATCCTTCAGCTGTATCCTTACACACAGTTACGTCACCGTTCGCCAGGTCCGTATAGTTGCCGGAGGCGTATCTAAACGAGTTCAGGTTACAAATCACAAATAGGTCAATGGGTTTCATGAAACATACTTCGATTCGTAAGCTAATACTAATGCTAATACTGGTTGCTAATGGTAACACTCACGCTCATGCACCCGCTAAAGCTCACGCCAGGGCTCAAGCTAACGCTGCTGCTAAGAACAATAAGCTATGCTGACCTATCTTACAACATGCTCGACTTCCTTCAAAGATGCACTCATACCTTAGACAAGTTGCGCCTGTCAACCATATGCCGGAAATGTAGACGGTTGTTGTGATTAATATTCCGAGTAGCGTGCCTTTCGGTAATGCCGTGTCGGGCGATTTCAGTTCGCCCGATATTCCCGCTCCGGCCATGATGCCGGTGATCGAAGGGAAGTATATGGCGAATATGGTTATGAATGTTTCGCCGTGAAAACCCGGATAGATGTTTTCCTTGAATGTATCCCACGTGTATCCGGTAACGCCTCGCGACATTTGTTTTTCGGTCAATGGCATGAAAGTTCCGATCACGAAACCCGAGTACGACACAATCACCACGCACAAAAGCGCCAGTTCGGTCTTGGCCTCCCACGACACGCTGATCATCACGATAGCGAACAACGTTAGCAGCGTTATAGCGCCGATAATGCGTACATCATTGATGTCACCATCTATGATTTTTAAACCGTATTGCTGAAATATGAGAGAGATATTTAATCCGCTAAATGTTATACGCTGGTGCCGTTATACCCCCAATAAATCTTTCATGGCTTCGGCGAATCCGACCACGTTCATAGCTGCAGCCACACCGTCTGCCAACGCGAATATTACGCCCATGCTTCCGCCGAACTCCGGTCCCAGCGACCTGGACAGCATGAAATAAGCTCCGCCTGCGCAGTAAACAACGAATAAGTGAATCCAGTTGAAAACTCTGGCGTTTCGCCAATGCGGTTTCACCTGCGTTTATCTCTCCATTTGTACATAGCGCGCACATGGACAGTGCGGTGATAACGACAATCACGGCGCTGATTAAGGCAATGAGCGTACCCAGTAAAATTCCCGCCTGACCGGCCACCCACGACAGCCGCAGGAAAATCATCGTACCCAAAATACTTAGAATGCATCGTATCTGCAAAAAAAATGAATCCGAATCTGAATCTGAATCTGAATCTGATTCAGAAGCTGAATGCTCACCAAAACTCCGCGAATCCAGCCGAATTTCACACCAACATGAGCAGCTTCTTCGGGCACTTTAACGTCGACCAAGACCTCGAAGAAAAAAACAAAATTCGGATTCAATGAGAAATGTGATCTTCCAAGTCTTTTTTCATATTTTCATCTCTTTTACAAACAAGAAATGAGCAAATAAATAAAAAAATGTTACAATGTATCTTTTGCAACATTACGTGTCACTCGTCGTCAAGTGGCGAGTCAACGAAGAAATCTAGCTCGTCAAACAACGTTTTTCACTCGAATTGCGTCCAACTATTGGAGTGGGGAACTGGAAACAAGCTTAAACTTTAAAGATTGCTGTGTCGAAGAGATTAAAAATTTTGCCTATTGTCTCTCCGCAGTGTTTTTCTCAAATAGATGTCACCATTAGCACATATAACAGTTACAACACACTTCAGAGCTAATGATAATGGTGATTCAATGCTGACTGCTGACCCCGAAGCTAAAGTTGAATCTAGCTTTTGCTTATGCTAATGCTTATGCTTAAGCGTGTATGCTAAAGCATACACTTAAGCACACGCTTACACTTGTGATTGCGCTTACACTTGGGCTTGCACAAAAGCATAGCAAGCAAAGTTTTGCGCCAATCAGCACGCTATCTTACTTTGTCCCCTAGACCTTCGACGACAATCGACTCGGATAAATTACTGTGACTACCCGAGTAGTCGCTATCATGCAGAGACGATAGGCTGGGTCGTTTCGGTAAACCAGGTCCGTTATTAGCCAGATAATAACTTTCGATCGATGGACCGATATCGTCGATGCCGACGAGATTTTGAATGGATAAATTCAAAACAACACTACCGTTAAGGTCGTTGCCGCTGTCGGCTTTATAAATCGCGGACATAACGACACCGTTAGCTAATTTTGTCACATGAAATCAAAACAAATCAATGAACGTCGTTTCGAACTGTATTCAAGCTAATTCAAAAAACGGTGACATTGCCGACCGAGTTTTGAGTGAAACTAGTTTCGACTGTTTTTTCTCGAGGAGGGATGGTGTCGAAGGAGTTGTAAAACGAACAGCGGTTTGTCTGCTAGGATTCTGTATTAGCTGACCGCGACAAATAAACAAATACTCGCTGCCAATTGGGTACCAATAAGTTACAAACGAAACAAAATATCAACTGGAGACATGACAGAAAGTCTCCCATACATGTTTCGCATAGAACCATAAGGAATGGTACACAATAAAAATTGCGAGCATGTTAGCAACGTATTGGCACTCGGACTGAAGTAAACTTACAAATTCGGTTTTTGTGGACCATTCCAAATTTCATACGACAGGGAACAACTGACACTTACTCCTTTTTATCGAAGAACTGCTCAATGACAGTGGTTTTAGATGAACGAACGAATGAAGAAATTAGCAAGTGAACGAACTGGCAATTATAGCACGAGGAAGCGTATTAGCAAGTAAATGATTGATGAACCAATGAAGTTGCAACACTCAACACTGGGATTTTGATGCTTTACGAGCGTAGCTTAACAGATTATAATGCGCCGAATCTTACTTTATCGTCAGGGGTAACGAACCAAGCTGGTGTACCATTGACGGTACTTTGATTGGAATAACTACCGTCGTGTAACGATATCAAGGAAGGCCTTAGAGGTGATCCTTGTGGACCTTTCTTTAAGTAATAACTCTCGATTGATGGTAATATATCTTCCACGTTAAGCGTGGGTAGCGACGTGTTGGAACCGGTGAGAACGCCGTTAATCTTAATGGTGTCATCGCCGAGATCAATTTTAACAATGTCAGCCATGGCGTTGGTTCCAAATCAAACTTAACACAAAACTTAGAGAAGCATTTGAGCATTTGAAATCCCCCTGGAGTTATACGTTATTTACAGTATTCTCGCGAAACTGTGTTTGTTATTCGTCAATCTCGAGTGGTTTCGACAAACATCGTTCTCGCTCTTACGTACATGTACAAGATGAGTGTTGTCGATCGAGTGAACTAGATTTACAACTGGTTAGATCTAACGGGGAGGGGCGGGGTGGGGGAGTAAAACTATCTCGGAAAAATTCCAACTAGGCCTTCCGGCGAGCAGTTAAGTACCATGAAAATAAGTCTACAGTGAACTGTAGTTCAGTGGTCTTCTACTTTCATCTCACTTTATCTTTATGATTATCATTCGATATCCTCACCGAATCAAGTGGATCATCGATTCGCGGCGATACCGTCTTATCGTGTAACGAAATCAAGCTCGGCCGGGACTGTAATCCGTCGTGACCGCTGTTACTCCGATAACTATGAATGGTTGGGAATATATCTTCAGCGTGAAGCGAATTAAGTGAATTAAGCGAATTAAATGAATGAATCGTAAGGTGTAAATCCGTATTCAAATTATTATCCAGATTAGTCGTCATATTTGTACAAAATTACAATCTTATATTTTTGATGCTTTAAAAACTTCTCATATATAAGTAGACATCTCACCGCACGTGTGAAGACGGTTGACTAAGACAGCGTTTCACTGTATCTCCCACTCATGTAATATTTACAATGTCTTTTTATTTCTTCGAAAAACCTTCTCATGTATTCTTCCATTGATTCGATGGTCGACAAATTTGTCGTTCGACAAAAAAAAACATCCTCGAACTAGTTTGCAAACACATCGTTCTTGTTTACCATCCTATTGTCATTCATGTAATTGGACATGGGATACTATAATTTTTATACGCATCCTTTAACATAAACGAACTGTCGAAAAACAAAATTGTCAAATTAATCTTAAATAAAATATTATTATTCAAAACAAAGTGGGCGCAGCTAGTACGGTGGTGTGAGTGCTCGCCTAGCAATCAAGCGACCTGAGTTTGAATGCTGGTCGCGAAAAAAGTGATCATGTCATACATGCTCAACTGCTGAAAGAAACCTGATTGGTTGAAGACTCGAAGAGGATGCATTCAAAGTTTAACTGCTCTACTGAAAACTAATGTACCGGTAGTTGTTACGGTAAATTCCACAGACAAGTATGATGATGCCTTAGTCTCGTTTGCATGTCGTATGACGCTCCAAGGAAGTCTCGCTATTTTTCCTTGACATCTAATTGTCGCGACTGTCTATTTTTATCGTTCATCATCGAATGAAATTTTGGCAGAGCAAGTTTCAAAACTATTATAATGAAACAGAGAAACACGCCTTTGAAAATGGAATTTTACAGGTTAACTACGTTTTTATTGGCTCATGCGATAAAAATCATGGCGATACCGGACAAAAGTATTTTTTGTTGATAAGGATCGTTTATGATTATTGTAAAAGGGTCGGTGATAGCGAACTGGTTTCGGCTCAGGTTTTCAAGTTACTTTAAAAAAACAAGTTTGTAGTTAAAAGTTAATCAAAGTTTATTATCGTATTATTGGCTTTTGTTAATAGTGATAAGAGTTGGCATTAATGTTGAATGACGTAACCAATGATTAGTTTTCCATATTACCTTTTCGGCTGGAATATTCAATTGACCCTCGGGCACTGATGACATGGATGATAGATTCTGGTCCGAAGAAAATTGGTATTTGAAATAATTGTCGTGCAATATATCCATGCTGGGCCTCGAGGACATGCCACCGATGCTACCATTTTGAATACTGTACGCTTGAAGCGACGGTCCGACATCGTCGGTCGGCGTAATTTGGATACTCACAATACTTTTCCGTTCCATTTTCAGCAAAGCAATAACCAGCCAGGCGTTTGTAAATCAGAAACAAGTGTAACAAAGAACAATATTAGTGAAGAATTTTTGGAGACGTCGTGCGCTAAATTAGAGAGATAAGCCGAGTAGCTGTTATGTTTGCATAGTAGGAAAGAAAGAATGCGAAGAAAGGTTTAAAAAGTTAATTTTAATTTAACTATGGACACAAATATCAATTTAGCACGTTGAAGAGCAAACAAAAATACTCACTCGATGACTATCGCCAGTCAATAAGTCTCGATGGTCATTTCCACGGAATATTAGCTTGCGAAGCTAATCAACCAAGCTCGGATGAGACTTACCGCTGAGCGTCCAATTTCCGTATGGTCAAACCTACCAGACATCATAGCGAGCGAAGATAGTCGTTAGCTAGTTTGAAAAAGTTCCATCCTAGTCTACGATTGATTTTGTTGTGAATCTTAGATTTTGACAAATGACCGATCGGTCTGACGCTGATTCTTTTTGAATTATGAAATATTCTATTCTTAATAAGAGATAATCTGCTGTTCATTTTCCTGGTTAGTGGCTGCTTGTTGCTCAGAGGTTCTTTCCGGGCAACGGACAACTTCGTTTTTTTGGTGAACCCCTATCGAAACATCCGTTCTCTAGGTGCGGCTTATAAGCGAAGGCGGCTAATACATGAAACACAAATCTTTCGATTGGAAAAGAACTGTATGTACTCATAAATACCGAACACTCCTCTAAAATAGCCCCCCTCCTTGAAAACTACCCATTGGTCTGAACCACTCGAAATAAAATAACCCCCCCTCCCTATTCCTCAAGAATACTCCCTCTGTTTGAATTTACCGCCGCTAGTTTACGCAAGCAAACATTCAAGCACATTTGTAGACTGCTTTTGTTAGTTTGCAACCTTAAAATTCACTTTTACTACGTGCGCAAAGTTAACATCATTTAAGCATGCAAAGACTCATTGCAGAGCGATTGGTTGATATTAAATGTTGATTGGGAGTTAACCCAGCCAAGTAGACCCTAAAATGTTCTTCCAAGTGCATGAGCCTGTTCGATAGTCCGCTCCCCGGCATAATTATCCATGCTCGATTAAAACCTTTCACGGGTTCGATGGTTCGATTTGGTAATCGTTCGGTCCTATTGACGGTGTTGCTAAGAGTTTCCCCCGTACAAAAAAAGGCGATCATTTTGTTATTACATAGTGTCGGACGCAAGCCTCGCTTCGGCTTTTCCGTGTTTTCTAGAAGGAAGAAATTTTCATCATGAACATGTTTGATTCTTTCGATAAGAAAAAAGTTATCGGACCCAAGCCGAATAGTCAGCCGAACAGTCATCCGAGTACGCCAACACTGAAGAAATCCGAAAATACGCTGGGGATCGAGTCCGACAAATCGAGAGGTACATCGGCAGATAGAACTCCGAGGCCGGATGGAAAGAGTCCGTTGAGACCGAAAGGCTTGTACGACGGAACCAATCCGAATCAAGACGACATCGAGATACCACCTCAGCCGATATAAATTTTTGATTATTTTTAATTGTTCTGTGCCAATATACGATTCATTGTGATATTCGAAAAATAAACAAGAAACTGTAGTTTGTACATGTTATTCGGTCGTAGGATCTCACTCGCTATTTTTGTTCGTCCTCTCATTCGTTTGACCGTTCATTCGCTCATTCGTTAAATCATGTCTTTCTTTCAATGATTTGCTTGTTAAGCGATTTTTCATGAGACAAAACTGTTGGAAAAAGAAATTGAATAACAGTCTGTGTCGCTCGGCAGATCTCGTCCAATTTGCTACCAAGTCAACGCAATCAACTAATTCTACCAGGGCAACTCAACAAAACAAACTCACCACGCTAGCAACCGGCAACAAACTCGAACTGTTCAATTTTGCGTTGTGTTTTCTCCGTGAGATGAGTTCCAAAGATAATTCATCTCCGAAAAAAGCTCGCAAACCGAAGCCGGAGGGCCAAGAAAACGGCGGGTCAGGGCAACTTAACGGAAATGGCGGGTCACCGAAGAAGGAGCCCAAGAGGAAGAAGTCATCGACCAAGGACATGAATGGAGTCGACGGCAGTCCGGCGCCTCAAAAATCGCCGAGACCGAAAAGAGATGGTGACAAGTCGCCAAAGCCCAAACGAGGGTCGGTGAGTCCGAATCCAAGTTCAAATCCAAATTCAAATTCAACTTTGTCTACATCGCCTTCGACTCCTGCAATCAGTAGTCCGTCGAAGTCGCTATCGGCATCGGCTAGTCAACCATCGCTGACGAGTTCCTCGCGGAAGGACGGTCAAGAGGAGAATGTCAAAGTAGCCGTACGGATTCGACCATTCAACAAACGCGAACAGGAACGCAATTCGAAGTTGATCGTCGAGATGAACGGCAAGCAGACGATATTGAAGAATATGGCCGAACCCAACAAGGATCATACGTTTGCGTTCGACTACAGTTACTGGTCGCACGACGGTTGCAAGGAAGACGCTAACGGGTATTTCGTGGCGGATCCGTCGCAGCCGAACGCCAATAAATATTGCGATCAGAAGATGGTCTACAACGATTTAGGTAAGTAGGTCACAGTAGCCAGTTCTGCAGAAATGTGCAAGGTGGACTGCAGTCCGGAACAGTTTACTTTACGTCAACTTTCCACGCTTTTCGCTCTAGCTAAAAATTAGCACGTAACATTAAGTTTGTGGATTCGGAGCTTCTTTGATTATTTGAAGATCAATACTGTTGCTAAGATCGAGTCAACGAAGTAATACGCGAGTTGATTTATTCAGGAGTCGGTATGATGTCCAACGCGTGGGATGGATACAATTCAACCGTATTCGCTTACGGTCAAACCGGATCCGGCAAATCGTATTCGGTCATCGGGTGGAACGCCAACAAGGGTATCGTGCCGATGTTTTGCGAGCAACTGTTCGCGGCCATCGATCAGAAAAAGGCGAGCGACAAATCGGGCGCCACGTTCGAAGTGATGTTCTCCATGATGGAGATCTACAACGAGATAGCCCGTGATTTGCTGAACGCCAAGGGCGATAAAAAGAACGGGTTGAAAATCAGGGAAAATCCGAAGAAGGGATTTTACGCCGAGAATCTAACGCAGAGTCCGGTCGATAGTTACAAGGCGATCGACGCGAAAATGAACGAAGGCACGACGAATCGAACCATAGCGTCGACGAACATGAACGAGACCAGCAGTCGAGCGCACACCATTGTGTGCATAACATTCACGCAGAAGCGTAAGAACGACGCCGGCCAAGAGATGGCGAAGACCTCGGTCAACAATTTAGTGGATTTAGCCGGTAGCGAAAGAGTGGCGAGCACGGGCGCCACTGGCGACCGACTGAAGGAAGGAGCGGCAATCAACCAATCGTTGAGTTCGCTCGGCAATTGTATTTCCGCGTTGGCCGACCAATCGCAAGGGAAGAAGGTAAAAATTCCGTACAGAGATTCGACGCTAACCAAACTTCTAATGAACGCCTTGGGTGGCAATAGCAAGACTGTCATGATAGCGGCCATCAGCCCCGCTGACATCAACTACGACGAGACGCTGTCCACGCTACGATACGCCGACCGAGCGAAGCAAATCAAGACGAAAGCCTTCGTCAACGAAGATCCGACCGAGAAGATGATACACGATTTGCAAGACGAGAACGCTCGATTGAAAGCCGCGTTGAAAGCGGGCGGCGTCGGAATGGTAGCGGGCGGCGACACCGACTACTCGGCGCAGTTGGCCGCTAACGAAAAGGCGATGGAAGAGATGAAGAAGAGTTTCGAAGAGAAGCTCGCTCAGGCCCAACAAGGTGGCAACGGTCAGTCGGCGTCGAAAGCCGAGCTCGACCGTCGAAAAGAGAAATACCCCCACTTGTACAATTTGAATAACGACGCCATGCTGAACGGCATGGTTGTTCATATCATACGGCCCGGGGGCAAGTTCAAGATCGGCAATCAACGAGGCGAAAAAAACGACATCATATTGCGCGGTCCGAGTATAAAAGACGTACACGCGTACATATCGTGCGATAACAACATGACCAACGTCACCTTGGACAAAGCGAACGACAAGGCCAAGATCCTGGTCAACGGTCAGCCAGTTACCAGCTCCATACAACTACATCACAACGACAGGGTTTGTTTCGGATCCACGCAGTTGTTCGTACATGCCAATCCGGCCGAAGCGGCCAAACTGACGAAACCCGCGCCCGTGATCACGTGGGACATGGCCCAAGAGGAGATAGCCAAGAACTCTGGCTTCGACATGACCAAGAACGGCAAGACCACGGACACGGACGTCGAACTGCAGCACAAGCTCGTCGAAGTCATGCCCGCCATCGAACAGGCCAACGCCATCAGCGAAGCGCTCGACAAAATGGTCAAGTTCGAGATGGTTCTCGTGCGACCCGAGGCCCTCGGCAAGGCTCCGACCGACCCGACGGAGATATACGTGCGTTGGCGCAACTTCAACAACAATCTGCAATTCGATTGGCCGATGGACAAGTTCATGAGTCGATTCTATCGAATGCAAGAACTGTACGAAGACTTCGAGGACGACGGTCAAATCAATAAAACGGCCAAGGACGCCGACCCGTTCGTGGAACCGTTGGACGCGCCGGTTCGGATCGGCGTTGGGAACGTGTATTTGAAATCCGTGATGTTTCGCGTGACCATGAAATCGTTGATACACGTCATCGACATACGACTGAACGAAGTCGGCTTGGTCAACGTGGAGTTGGTGCCGTGCGACGATGGCGGTCAAGAAATACCCGAATCGTTGCAAGGCTGGATGGATCATCCGGAATCGATGTTGGGCAAGGAAATCAAATTCGCGTTGAAAATCATCAAAGTTGGCTTTCTTCCGCAACGATATTACAACATACAGGTAATCTTTACGAATTTAGCGAGCGCATAATCTTACATGCTAACGCCTTATTCGTACCTATTTGACACTTGTCTAATGTATTATGGGACACCTAGTTGACATTTATCCAATGCCCCATGGGACACCTAGTTGGCACTTGGGACTTCTAAATGACATTTGTCTAATGCCTTAGGGGACACCCAGTTGACACTTGTCTTGCCTTACAGGAGACTAGTTGACACTTGCCCTATGCATTAGACACCGGCCACTTGTCTCATGACTTATGGGTCACTTAGTTGGCACTTGTTTTATGCGTTATGGGACACCTAGTTGACACTTGTCTGATGGCTTATGGACAGCAAGTTGACACTTGTCGCAGGATAGCATGTTAAGCTAGCTAGTTATTTTAGTGCAAATACAAAGTTTACAACGACAAAGACTATATTAGCACGCAAGTGGCGCCGAATTCCGCCACGCCGGAATTCAACCACTCGAAAGTGATACCGTTCAAAATGGACGTCGACGTATTGAAGTACTTGACCGACGGTAGTATCTTGATCGAGATCTGGGGATTGCAAAAGCCGCTGCAAGTCGACGTACGCGGCAACACTCAGCAAGTCATGGAGTCCGAAGCCAAGGCCAAATCCAATGTATCCGCGTTGAATACCAATCAGCGTATCATCGATCCGCTCGCGTTGAAACTTCAAATGGACGTCGAAGTGCTGGAGAAGCGGCACGAGAAGTTCGGTCAGAAGTTGCTGACCATGCGCGAGTTGGTTCACCGGGGCGAGCAAAAAAACGTCTCCTACATTCCTCTACAGTACATCAAAGGAGTTTTGGAAGCTCCGTCGACGGATATGCTGAATAAGTTGATATCGAAGTACACCGATGACCGAGACAATGGTCCGGTCAATGGGATGCCAGTCAACGGAGTCAATGCGGGATCCGCTTCGAAATCACGAGCTTGTGTTATATCTTAATCTCTTAACTATATCTTTAGCCCGATAATTCACTGGCTGTTTTTATTTATTGCAAGAATGATTGTAATTTAGCACAGAAAATATTGAAATTCTATTGAGTACACATTCATTTATGTGCCTTGAAAAGTAAAAAGTATTATTGTGTCAGTGGAACATGTTCTTGCTAACAAATGATGAGTCACCGACTGTGGAAGCGTGAAAACGCTATGATTTGCCCGTTAACGTGCGCGAGACGACGTGTTACGTGGGGGACGACCACTTAACCGAGCAATTCCGCGCAACAGCTATTTTTTGTCGAATATTGTTGCGTTTTACGCAATATTTGATAGTGCAATAAAATGTTTTATTCGAAAGCGTAATAAATCGTAAGAAAACAAACAAGTGGTGAGTCACCGGCGAAAAAACCACGAAAAACGGAGAATTGCTCGTTAACGTGCGCGAGACGACGCGTTTGGTGCGGGACGAATATCTTACCGAGCAATTTCGTGTAACATTCGTCTCGCGGGTTTTTCTTTGTTTTATTCTATTTTTTTCGATGCTGTTTAGTTGAAAATGTCGTTGCTGCGCCAACTGGAACAGCAGTACAGCACGGTCACAGCCGACATCACGTCGAAAATCGCTAAATACCAAAGAGTGAAAGAAAGTGAGCTAACGAAACAAAATTTTGGTCGGCTAACGATACGAAACGGGTTTCGCCCGATTTTGAGCAGGCGAGAAACGGGAAATCGTCCAGTCGTGCGAGAAACTGCTCCAAGATGCCGGCGAACTTTTGGAACAAATGGAATTGGCCGTTAGGGATATCGAGTCGGCGGCGGACAAGCAAAAATATTCGAATCAAGTCCGCCATTTCAAAACCGACTTGCAACTGTTGGAAAACGAATTCGTACGCGTTTCGGCCGTTTAGAAACAAATTTCATGTACTGTCTAGCAGTTTTTCTTGCAGAAAAAGATACTCAACACAAATAAAGATCGAGACGAACTGTTCGGTGACGGGGACAACGATGATCTGGTTAGTCGTCCAACTATAGTTTGCCATTGACTATAGTTGTCCAGCGACTATAGTTGTTAACTGACTATAGTTGATTTTTTTAGCAGTCTAGCCTCCTCAACAATACGGAGACACTCGAACGATCCAATCGAAAACTCGAGGACGGTTATAAAATTGTAGTCGAAACGGGTAAAAAATTGGAACTATAGTTCACTGGCTAGTTTTCATTTTTTGCTCGATTCAGAGCAAATCGGCGCCGAAGTCTTGAGAAATTTAGAATCGCAAAGAAGCACAATCATGGGAGCTAGAGAAAAAGTAAAATAAATTTTCTCACTGTCTGTAATTGCTATTCGTCGCAACTATAATCAAACCAACCAGTGGCAACTATAGTCCTTTAGCAACTATAGTCCAAGGGCGACTATCGTCCATTATCAACTATCGTCTAATTGAAACTATAGTCCGTTAGCAACTATAATTTAACGGCGTCTATAGTCTTAAAATAAACAAATTTCGCCCCTGGCTGTTTCAGTTACGGGGCACCGACGAGGATCTTTCGCAAAGCAGCCGGGTACTGTCGACCATGATCCGTCGAGTCATGCAGAATCGAGCCTTGCTACTTTTCGTCTTAACATTCCTAGTCGTCATTTGCATTCTTATCATTTATTTATCCGTTCGCAAGCCGAAATGATATTTATAGATTCACGTTTTGGCTCGTTCGTCGCTCGGCCAGCGGCCAGCGCACGTTTTTTATTTTCGCGTCCTCGAATCGTGTACGTTTTTGTATTTTTGTGTGTATGTGTGGTTCGTGAAAAAATCGCAATTTCTTTATAAATAATAAAACAAAACAAAAAAATAGAATAAATTATGGCTTAAACCGTGAAAAGTACAAGAAACGAACGAAATCAAGGCAGATTTTTTGTTTTTCCGCTCGCGGACGGCGGCGTCACGGCGGCGTGATAGGGAAATTTCGAATAAATATAAATGGCGCCGATGACCAGCGCCGTTCCGAGCAAAAATTGCAAAGTCGGCTGGAATGCGAACAAGTATACCGACGCTATGCAACTGACGACGATGGCCGCCGACGTGGCGAAGCCCTTCAAAATGTTGTCCGCATATTTGATGACCACGGCGACGGTCAGTCCGCCGAGCGCGTACACGTAGATGGTGATCCAGACGACTAGGTCGAAACCGTACAGCACGCCGTGCTTCCTAACAACGTCGCCGTCTTTGGCCTGGGAAAACAAGAAACTTGTATAGTTACGGTCTATAGTTACGTTAGGAACTATAGTTGGCCGGTCGTCTATAGTTGCTTACGATCATAGTTATATAGCTGATCGGCACGGCCAAAACGGCCAACTGTACGTTGCGCATCCACACCGAGACGTGACTGCCCTTGAGGATTTTCTCGAAGTAAATGCCGGCGAATCCGGACAGCAGACAAGCGACGACCACTGCGGAAACGCCGATCAACGGACTCTGTATCAAGGCGGCGGCGGTCGAAACGGAAACGGGCGTCGTAAACGGTAAATCAGTCGCGTTTATCGCGCTCGTTTTGATCGAATCCTGCAACTGGACGATGGATATCCCGGCGAAAAGTACGATCAACGAAAGCCACTGAGGCCACGACAACGGGCGGCGTAGCATCCAAACGGAAAACAATGCCGTCGTTAGAATTTTCAATTGGTACGTGACCTGCAAACGGATGAGTTATCGAAATTTTCTCGTTAACAGGTTGGAAAAACAAATTATGCCACTCGCCATGAATGTTGCCGCGTCCAAATTAGAAACGGCGACGTAAAGCAAATTATTTTGAACCGTGTAGATTATCGCCGGCACACATACTTTCAACGTGTCCAACGGTTGTTTTATTATTTGATCGTAAATCATCGAAATACATCTGCAAATGCAGCATAGCCAATGAACTAGTCCTCACTAATGCACGACTGTAGTTCACACTAATACTCGACTATAGTTCACGTTAATACTCGACTACAGTTCTCACCAATATCCGACTGTAGTTCACACTAATACCCTACTATAGGTCTCATTGATACCCGATTATAGTTGTCAAAATAACTCAACTATAGTTCAATGAAAATAGCCAACTAGTTACTTTCGGACGCTAGTCTCCTGAGCACAAATGATAACTATGCAAGCTAAAAGTTTGATGATTTCTGTCCAAAAAACGGCCGACGTCGAGAGGAACATTTCCTTGGTCGGTCGTGTTTTCGCGTATCGAATAAGAAGCACTTGACTCGCATTTTGGATGACCAAAACGAAAAGGCTTACGTACTTCAAAACGTTATCGGTGGCTACTCCTACGAGCAAAAAATCGTCGCTAGGCAGTGATTAAACAAGCAAATGGCCAAATACAGACGCTGGCCAACTATAGCAATGGCCAACTATAGTCGCTGGCCAACTAGTAAAAAAGCTCAAACATGTTTCAATTTTCGGCACAATATTACAAATTTCCATACCGGTTTCGTGCTTCCGTCGCTCGACAACGATCACTGGCTCGTTTTTAACCGGCGCTTCGACGTCGACGTCCAATTTCATTCGCGCGAAATCCGAGCTGTAGGACGAAAATTTTTTAACGATGAACGCCTCCAAGCGTTCCATTTACAGTCGACGAACGACGACGAAACGAGAGCAAAAAACGATTTCGTAATTGAAAATTCGCAAAGTAGAAATTCAAAAAATCGACGAATCGCGTAAAAAACGTTTTTATTTGCAAGTTTCACGCGAAATAAAACAAAAAAAGTCACTGTCTAGAGGAGTTTCGGAGCAAATTTTACAAATTTTCTTATTTTAAAATGGGATTTTTAATCGTGAAATTGTATCCGTCGACGGTCGACGAGCCGAACGTCCATTTTCTGGCCACTCGACATTCTTGGGCGCACTTGAGCGAGCCGCACTTTTCGCAAGTTAAAAAACATCCCGAGCATTGAAGATTTAAACAGTCGCACAGATCGACGCCTGAACAAGCAAGATATTTGTTCGAAAATCGTTGAAACGCGCGTGAAACGAAAATTGTCACGCTTTGAGCGGAAAATGTCGGAAATTGCGCCATTATTTCAATCATTCGAGCATTTAATTCGAGAAACGTAATTGTCTCGCAATGAATATCGGGAATTTCGAGAAAATTGTTCAAAAATGGATAAAATTGAAAAACGGCACGATTTACTACGGGAAAAACAAAAATCGTCACTCGCCATCAATTTTTCCGTCGTTATCGTACAGCGATTCGTTCTTTTTCTTCGGTTCGACGACGAAATTTCGCAATCGTCCGCTTCTACGGGGCGCCGCGTAAAATCCGCCGCCGTTGTCGAAATTCAAATCGGCCAGCAATTTGTCGATGCGTTTTTTCTCGTCTTCTTCGTTGTTAGTTCCGTTATTGTCCTTTTTCGACGACATTCGACGAGGAAAAAAAAACAAAAAACCGGTCGCCAAAACAATATAAACCAGAAAAATTTCAAAATTTGCCGCACAAACGGCGCTTGCCAGCGAGAAATACGTTTCGAATTGCGCTAAGTCGACGCTAGCCTGCGGCTAAATTTGCATAGAAAGCCGAAAACGTTATTATTTTCGCAATAAAATTTGTTTTTCGCATTATAAAATGTATTATTTTTATAACTTTTTAATTGCTTTCATGCATGTGCAGTTAAATAATGTGAAAAAATTTCTTTTTATAACATTTTTATGCTTCCACTGATGTGATTTATTATTTGTCTGTTTATTAGTGTCCACGCGGTAGCGTGGACTACTACTGCTGTTACCCCACCAAATGAGAGTTCTCACTTATTAGTGAAGATATCCTGATGAAATTTGGAATTTAGATGTAACTTTATAAAAGATGTGAAGTTGCAACCTTTGCTAACGTTTCTACGGTACAATACTAATCTAATTTCTGTTTCATTCCTTTAAACCTGACGAATTTCTATTTCTATACCTAAAATTCTACAACCTGGAAACATTCAACGTTTTGCATTTCTAACGTCACACTCATTCAACCACTCTTATTCACCTATTTCATGCTTTTGCTTAATCTTTTAGTCTATTAAAAATACCAAACGTCTCTATATTTTGCCTTGTCACCTTTCATAACATTCCTAGCTTCTATTAACCAAGGTTTCCCTTTTCCATAAATACAAGCTATTTTCAACATTCGGGGGCAGTTCTTCATTCGTATGTGTCATGTTTGATCATACTGCTCGGCCCAGAATTGTTAACATCATGTGTTGCTTATAAAATCGTTGTTGAGAACAATAAAAGCCAAAGCCGATTTAGCCTTAAGCCTACAGCTACAGTACCCATTCAACAACCCTCAACCAGCAGCACCACAAAGAATAAGTTTCCCCGAAGGAATTTGCGAGATCTTTTTCTGTTGAGGCGCCACTCATCGGTAGCGGGGGTGGAACATAGAGAATTTCCATGCAAAATTGAATACTTTGCGGATCGAGATCTGGTGTTCGGTAGTGTTTGGTAAAGCGAAACTCGGCATTTTTATCCACTTTGGTACAGGAATGAACCCATACAAAGGAAATTTCGTCACCATGTACAGAAATAGCACTTACACCCAGTAGCGACATGTATATAGAGAGAGAGGATGATAATGACACATAGTTGATCGTAACTTGCAATTGGCTAATCACAGAGCGATGATCAATAGCTTAATTGATCCAGAATTTTACGAGTATGTGCCCTTTTTATACTTGCAACGTTGTTCCTCCAGCGGTTGAGGCGCTAGTCATATGTGGCATTGAGTCAAACCTGTGGTGAAGCAAAAAATTTCTATGTCAGCAGCAACTTGTATATGACTTGCATGCTAGGGTATGTACGTATGCATGATGAGTGTAATGCAGTGAGATTATAGTGCAGTGTAACGTAGTAGGATTAATACATATAGTGTAATGTAGTAAAAAGGGCGCCAAAATTCAAATATTTAAATTTCTCGCCGTTTTCAAACTAACCTTTTAAATTAAAAATAAAATTCCTTAAAATTCGTGACACCAACACGCCTGTCTTATTTATTCAAGCGCGGCAGTATCTGATCATGGCGGCCGTAGAGCGACTCGAAGGAAGAAAATATGCAACACTCCTATCGACTGCGAGCGGGTGGTTGCGATGCAGTGATGACAAGTTGGAACCTTGTGAATTTCCAACCAGACTTCTTTGAATCGAACTCATGCTGCTTCAAACTGAAAATATGTATTATAATGTATCTTATTATGTTAATAAGTAAGTAATACTTACGATACACTGTTAGGTGCTATTTACATATTTTTAGCTTGTATGCTTCATGGATAGGGGTTGGTGAGTTGACGCTATTCCGAATGGAATAAGATAATATTAGTATCTTTATATGTGTATATACTGGATGGGGCTGCATTCTGTTGGGCGAGTGAAAAGTTAACCTGCGTCGGAAAATTTTTTGGTCTACCTCATTACGTTAATTTTGTTATCTCGTGACAATATTTTATGGATTGAGAAGCATGGTTTAAAAAAAATGGATGAGATCAATAGGAAAAAAACCCATGAAATGGGTCTGCTAGATGTGCACTAGTGCTGTCACCCTGAACTCGAGCCCTTAGTAATTATAGCGCAATGTTGCACAACATACAGTCGTACTGTTATTGATGATAAAGGTGCAGCCATAAAAGCACTGGGCAGGAACAGCACTCGGTTTTTCTTGCGAAGCGCGATCAGGTGAAACTGGCGAATATTGTAGCACGTGCATATTCTGTACAATGTGATTTGAAATCCCTTACTGCCAATGCAATTCAAAGTCCTTACTGCCAAAATTCACTTATTGTTTTAAAAAATTACCTACTCATGCATCTATGTCAATACATATTTTTAAGGAAAATGTCTGAATTTATTGAAACGGTTCTGACACAGAGCAAGTTTATAGCACATAGCCACTCGGAGTAGAATCTGCAGCGGAATTTGTCATAAAAGTCTTTTCTAGCAAAAATGTCCGCCTAGCTGCTTATGTGACTCACATGCATGGACATTCGAGTGACATTAGGGGTGGTGTAA
>JAQGBA010000561.1:0-30145 GCA_034698125.1 Prionchulus punctatus | reverse complement strand
ATATTTATTTATGCCATGAAGTGGTCTAGTTAAAAAATGCGAACATCATTTGCAGAACTTTTTGAACTCCCCTCGTACAGTATATATAATTATGGATTATGCGGCAAGACCACACCATATAAAAAGAAAATTTTCAAAAAAAAAAATATTAAGAGGGTAAATTTTCTTATTACACGAACTCCAATAATAACGAAAGAATTTTCGACATCATATATAAAGTTTATAGTAAATAGTTATTTAAGATTAAATTTTTTTTCGATTCCCTTTCATTTGTTTGTTATTAATCGTTCTTCGTCTAATACTGGGGAGTGGTGCTTGCAGATTGGTTTGCAACTCTTGCACATTGCGAATTATGGCTGACACAACTTCGAATTTATTTCCAACTTTTTTCAATCGCAACCCGCAGATTCGTTTCACAGGGCAGGTTTGCCAAGCGGGGGTCTTAAACAGTTGGCAGTGCCAGTAAAACTTGTTCGCACGGCTCTCTGGCTGCTGGGTGGCAAATTGGAACGCTGTAACCGCTTTCTAGCATTTCTATCTTCATTTTGAGTGAAATGTTTTGATCATAATATAGATTCCACTGATTACCGGCATGGGTAATTACTTCATCCCGCGCTTGTACTACCAAACGAAGTTGCAGATTTTCTGCTCGAAGGCATTCCTTTTCTTCCTGCAGGCGTTCGCTTTCCGCTTGAAGCATCTGCGCACCTTCTCTAGCCGTTTTGTTGTTCTGGTAATAAGCCTTATCTCGGGCAGTTTTTTTCATCCTTTATTCTTCCGTCAAAGGTTGCAGCTTTCGTTTTTTCGACTCGATCGCCAGGCTGTCTCCTCCAATCCTGGAACGTGCTGTGAACCCGTAATATATCCAGGTGGCGGGAGAACGAATTCAGACACGGAACTCGCAACCTGGTCGGTTTGGATCTTGCCGCGACATCGACGCTCTGGTGGTGATCGAAACATCATCTGCGACGCTACTTGGGCGAGAGATTGCTGATCTCGCGCCTGGAGGCGTAACCAATTTGGTGAACTGTGTCGATCGGATATCGGTTGTACCGAAGGTGGTGCAGTTTGTGCGGATTCCCAATGCATGGGTTCCATTCTGAACCAATCCAAATGAGCAGCTTGTGCTTCGATGGTTTGCTTTGCACGCAAAAGTTGTGATCAAAGTTGTTCTAACTCAGCAACGTTCGCTTTCGAGATAGTGGACGCTTGTATGATAATGGTGCCCGGGCACTGCCCAGATCCGAAACCGACAAGCCTGGCGGTGGTGCCAGAGTAGACGGCAGAGGTTGGAAATAGTTTTCTCTGCTAATAGAGACGAGTTCATCTCCCCTGAACAAAAGCAGAACCTGCAGAAAGAGCAATCGAATTTGAATCGGATAACACAGCTGAAAAACAGAAAGAGATACCTGGCGAAATTCATGCAAGAGGAGTTAACGCAATACAACAACATGCCCGTGATGTCAAAGATAGATGCCCTCATATTGATGTATGGATAAAATGGATAGATGAACCAGTCACTGCTTTATAGATCCAGGATCAGAAATAACCTTGGTGAGCAAACAGTTTTATGAAAAACATAAATTGCCCGTCGAACCACCTTGCATCCAAAGCCTCACTCAAGCTGTGGGTCATAAAGCTCTGGTTGGAGGATCAGTATGGTTACAATTAGCTTTCAACAAAGAAGATCTAATAAGAGGAAAACAAGAATTCATCCGTGCATGTAATGGAAGACTGTCCATCGCATTTTGTGCTTGGAACCGATTTTCATCGAAGATTTCCAACTACAAATATTGGTTGGAAAAGTCAGACTGTATCTTTTGGTGATAACACAATACCGATGAAAGATTATTTGTATTTACCAGCTACTTCAAGAGGAGAAACCGTAATGAATGAAACAATAATCGTACCTCCAAATACTGCTAGAATTATATCAGGCCGTATTCAGCCACCATGTTCAAAATGAGATGTTATTGCGATTGGCATTGATTTATTTCTGGTCGCGGTTTGAGAGATATAAAAAATCAATGGATATTTTTGGTGATTTCTTTATATAGTTAAGTTTCGATCGGGCCTATTATCGTTGCATTTTTGTAAAACAACACTTTCTCATTTCGTGAAACCTTTACTTTTCGTTATTTCGGAAAAAATTTTCTATATTCTTTCCTGTATTTGTCTCGTACTAATCCTGTGTAAAAAACGTTTCAATGATCGAAGAAAAATTGGCATTTTTGCATCCTTTTTGACCAAGAGGCTTCGTTTCAAATAGAGCAAAATAATAAACATAATATGATGAAACCTAAATGAAGATCATCGATTCCAAGCATACGATCAATAAAACGAACATCATGGCGATCGCCGTTATTTTCCTTGAATACATCTTGCCAGATCTTTTCGAAACATCGTACAAACTCGTCTGTCGTCGAGTAAAGTTGGATATACGCTTTGTCACATCGGAATGTATTCTGGTTCAAATGCAACTTGACATCTGTTTTATTTTTGCAACCAATGACAGCGAAGCGAGTAGTATTTTCTTTTATGTTAGCGTCGTATTTTTTCACCCATTCCCGGAACTAAATTAAATTCGCCAAAACTGTGCGCCAGCCATTGTCGATGATTCATCAAAAAGAAGCGCAGTATCGAACATCGGGTGGTGAAATAACGTGGTTCCATTTTCATCTTCTTCGGCACAAACGTTGGTCATAGTTTCCACACATACTATCAAAAAAGAAACGCAACTTCATCGAAAATTGAAAGTTTAACGCACGAAAACAAAACGCAACCTATCACCGTCGCAACAAACACAAAGTGAAGTTTGGAATGTATTTTGTTGTCATGCAAATGTAAATTTGACGGACCGAATATTACAAACACATTCAAGGACTCAAAAGTGTATTTCATTTCTATTTTTCGAAACTTATTTGAATAATAATAATAATTTCCGAGAGAAAATATCATTGGAAATCCCAAACTAGTGCACAATGAAAGATAAGCAAACAGCTACAAGCGCAAGCATTTGCAAAATACAAAAAATAGCACTGAAACTCGTGTGTAAATTCAAGAACAACAATTTCATTTATTTCGTATTTTTTTCTGTGACAATAGTCAATTTCTAATACTACCTTTATTTACATTTCTCATTTCAAATCCAACTTTCTATAAACAATTTTACTATTTCAAAATCTATTTCATCATAGATTACATATTTCTAACTTCCAATACTTTTTATATACTGTATTCCTTTTCATATCCAATTTCTAATCTTTCGATCTCTTTCAAATTCATCCTTTAATATAAACTTTCTCCCACTCTTCACGCACTTTCTGTCTATAAATACTATAGTAAAAGTTAGTGACATCGGCGGAGTACGTTTGGAAATTCGGCTCGCTGGTGCTCGCTCGTTTGGAATCGTTTGGTTGTTTTTGTAATAAACTCGTATCGGAATCGCTTCGCAACTCGCACACCATCAGCGATACAGTAGGACTCGCTAAGTTGTACTGTTAAGCCGCGATAGCCGGTAAACAGTACTTACAGTCGCACAGCCACGTGGGGCGGTTAGTCACAGGCTCTTCTCTCTGAGAGGAGCGCTGCGACATTTCTTTAAAACCTTGATTGGTTGATTCATCGATTCAGAGGGCGCAATATTTGATTTCATTTGTAATTTATTCTGTTTCTTTAATTTTCTTCAACTGTAAATTAACGAAAGTTACGAAATTCATTGGCGACTCGGAAATAATCTTCGTTTAGGTTTCATCGTATTATGTTTATTATTTTGCTCTATTTGAAACGAAGCCTCTTGGTCAAAAAGGACGCAAAAATGCCAATTTTTCTTCGATCATTGAAACGTTTTTTACACAGGATTAGTACGAGACAAATACAGGAAAGAATATAGAAAATTTTTTCCGAAATAACAAAAAGTAAAGGTTTCACGAAACGAGAAAGTGTTGTTTTACAAAAATGCAACGATAATAGCCCGATTGAAACTGACAAAAAAACAACGAAACTTAACTAAACAAAAAAAATCACCAAAAATATCCATTGATTTTTTATATCTCTCAAACCGCGACCAGAAATAAATCAATGCCAATCGCAATAACATCTCATTTTGAACATTTTTTAACTATTTACGCATTTTGAAAAGCAAAAAGGAAACAAAAACAATTCACAAAGGAACGAAATAAGCTTTAAAAAAACCCACAATGAATCAATTAACCAAAAAACATTCAAGCAAATAACAACACAATACAATAAAGCGGCAAGAAATACGTATCCACAGACAAAAACAAAACGCCTAGCGAAATCTATTAAAAGTTTAACTTTATTAATAATTCCCGCAAAATTAATATTTTAGGTTTACTTCAAGTCTTTTTTCCGACTAATGAAACAAAAAAGGCACCGAAATGAACGATAAAAGAACCAAAACGATTAGCATAGGTAACAATTTTTGATATAAATTCAATCCAACAACGATTTGAAAAAAGTTCCAAGATTCAATTTCAGTAACATGCGATCATCGCAGCGAACAGCACCGAACACGCGTTTCAAAAGCAAAAAGATGACAATAAATTAAACAAAGCGAGCCAAAAATCAGAAACGAAACGTGTAAAATTTGAAACATAACAAAAAGTCGAAAATTCTCACGAAACTATGGGCAGAAAACATTTGCATAAAAAAAAACGTCGGAAAGGGGAATGAAAATAACAAAAAATATGTTTGAACGGAATGTTTGGCGTTTTACGAAAGAAAACTAAAAAAACTTTGGCGTTTCAAAACTTCGCCTCGTTCGGACACTCGACGCGACTGGTCGGCGTCGTCCGACGCGACGATTGCGGCGAATTGGACGGTTTACGTGGAACGGGCGGTTTTGATTTCGGCGTTCGTTGATGATTATTATGATCGTGATCGCCGTTCGACGCGCGGTTATCCAACGAATTTGTTGGGAGAAATGTATTTTTCTTCAACGTATTTTCCTTATTCTCAGCGAATTGTTCGGCGGCCGTCGTTTCATCGACGCCGAGATTATTTTCCAAAGGCGGCGTCGCCGGCACAGAGCCCAAACTCGCCGATCGCGCGTTACTCGAAATGTCGCCGTACGACGGTAAATTTTGCACTAAATCCGGAGGACTGATCGTCGACGCGGAATTGTTTTTGTTTCGATTATCGACGCCGATCGACGGCGGCGCGCCGTCGGGAAAACAATTATTCAGTCGAGTCTGCTGTATCGTGAAACTTTCTAACGAATTCAAAACGGCTTTCAACTCAACTTGAATTTCTTTCAAAGACGTCGGCGACAAACCTTTCGGCGGTTGATGGGCTGACGGGCTGAAACGCGGCCGGTTCCCCATTTCGGTGTCCGACGACGGTTCCTCGGACCTGGCCGGCGGGTTACCGTAGCTATTTAGCGAAAGACGTTTCAAACTGGCGATGGCGCCCTCGCGTCGATACGGCTTCAACGACCAAGATTCCGAATGGACTTTGCCCACGGGCGATTTTGCCGACGAAGCGACGCCGGCTCCTACTAAACTCGTCGTCGTCGTCGAAGCGACGCCGATGGACGACAGATTTTTCGACGTCGAATGAAATCGAGTGTCGACCGACAAAGGCGCCGCAGGCGACGGCGGGCATTTAATTTCACGTGGTGAATTCGACGCCGACGACGGCGGCGACATATCCGAGCCGCCTTTACCCGAATCGTTCTCCTCTCTGGCCAGTAATTTCAATCGTGGAACACCCGTTTCGGGTTTGGCGACTCTGAAAACGAGCAAAGTTATTTAACGAAAATTTGGTTGTGAAATGAAAAACATTTTTTCATTACTGATGCCTATCGAATTCGGTTTTTGTCGAGCTAAGCGGCGACGGATCCGACTTTCGGACCAATTCGACGACAGCAGGTGCGATGGACAGAGAGTGTTCACGTTTCTGCCAGACGATGTCGTCCAACGCGTTACCGGGCGAATCGGGCGCTTTCAGGCTAACGTGCGACGATAGATCCAAATCGCTGTGAGATCCGCAACTGACGGATCGTTCGTAAACTCTGCGTCGATTATGTTCGTAAACGCTTCGCGTCATGATATCTTCAAGCACAAAACAATTTCATGAACAATCAATCTAGTTCACAGTTCATCAACGACTATAGTTCGTGCGCGACTATAGTTAATAATGCAACTATAGCTCTCTGATTTCACACCTTCCTCGCTACAAATCATTAACGGCGGGTCGCTGATGGATGTCAACATGGCGTCTTCTTCTTCCGTACCGATGACCGCGTCCTCGTCTTCCTCGTTCGCATTTTCAGCATTGTCGGCCAAAAGATATTTCTCGTAAACGATTCCGACGTCGTTGGGGAAAATTTCCTCGTGATGTATGATCAGATTTTTCATTAAATCGTTCACGTGATTATGATAGAAAACTTGATCGCGCGACTCGGGTATGGGCAGTAGCGTCGGACCGAAACAGATGGCCAAATTGTACGGATCCATCATATTTTCGTCGCTGAATTCCGATAAACTGAAACGAAAAACGAAATGTTTTGAAAAAATCTGAAACGGTTTGATGAAACGAAAAATGTTTACTGATTCAAGAAAGCAAACAAATATCGCATCACGACGAACACTGGTCGAGGCAAAGTTCGGACTAATTCTTTAACTTTAGGAGGAAAATCGTCTTTATTATCGATCCCTAAAAAGACAACTAATTCGATCAATGAAAACTCGATAGTAATTAAAAATGAAACTAACTGCTGCATTCGACGAATTGGTCGAACATGAAAATCGGAAACAACGGTTCTCGTAATTCCCTGAAGTAAAGTTTCAAAACGCCCGCAACGGAATTCACGTCGCTCGCATCCGCGACGTCCGTTAAAGGATCTTCGCCTGAAACGTGAAACGCAGTTTTCCCCCAATGAGCAAAACGAAAAACAATATTCTCTCCTGACCTCGTTCGAAAGAATCTTTAAAACTATTAATCTCCAGCTGCGAGCCGCTGACTCGAAAAACGCCTTGATGATGAAGTCCTAAAACAAAATAACTGTCGTCAATGTCGCGAAATCATTGTCGAAACGAGAAGCGTACCGTGCAAGCTCAACATTCGCACGCAGCTCCTGATTATCAAAGGGATTTCCTGCCCGGTAACTTCGACGTATTCCTCGATGCTGCCGCCGAATAGCTTCGGCCTCTGCTCGGCCGCCGCCGATCCGCCGATACGTTTTTTCCTCGGTTTAGCAGGAATGCTGGGCGGCCTGCCGGACAGGAACGCGAACAGACCGTTCGTTTCCGGATTGGGCGACGGCGAACCTTCGCCAGCGCCGATAATATGCGTCGAACTGTCTCTACTGACCGATTCGCTATGACTATCGTGACCGTTTTGATTTCCGTAACAAGCGGGCGTGGCAGTGGATGGTATACCGAGAGCACTCTGTATGGCGTCGTGTCTCGCTTCCAGTCTGCGAATCAAATTTCCGGTGACGAGATATTGTTGAAATTTCTGTGAAAAAAGAGAAACTAGTTTCGACACCGTTCGGTTTGGAAAAGTACATAGAGTAAAAAAACCTGCAAATAATAGTCTTCCATTTCGCACAAATCCTGCTTGCGTTTCTGCTGAGCCAGCTCAGGTTCTCTGCACGAATTTCGTCGAGGCGTTTCAGTCGGCGCGTACAATTCAATTAATTTCACTTCGGGCATTTTTTGAATGTCCATTAAAGTTTTTTCGGCCGTTTCTAAAGTTTTCCAAACCTAAAAAACGTCTCGGAAATTTAATTTACGAGTCTAGAAATCGAACCGTCGCGCGTTTTTTCGCGTTTCTCTTTTTTTACCTCCTCGGTTTCGGTTTTCAATTGCGTCAAACGTTGATTCAATTGCCAGTAACGTTGCACCAAATCGTCGTGAACGGGTTTCGTCGAACTGACATGACAAACGTCGTCGGCGGCGTGAGAACGAAATTCGAATTTACGAGGTAGCATGAACGTCGAATGATTGGCTTCGAGAAATTTACGTTTGTCCGTTCGATTGTCCATTTCGCGTATCCAATCTCGAGTTGTGTCCATGTTTTTGATTTCGCTCTCGATAACTGTTTTTCGCGCTTCGACAGTCGTGCCGACCAACAGTTTCAGCCACTGTTCAGTTCCGACGTCCATGCACTTAAAAATGCAATTAAATAATTCATATTCGACTGACTATAGTTCCTCGTGCAACTAATGTCCACGTACAACTACGGTTCCTATTAAAACAACAGTTTTTTCGCTGGCAAGCAACTATAGTTGACTCACGTCTAGCAAATCCGACAAATCGTCCGCGAAATATTTATGCAAAGCTGCGTTCGCCGCGTCGATACAAAGTAAATATTCGTTTCTTGCTTTCAAAGCTTTTAATTTAAATTCCATATATTTTGCTTGTTTCTGTTAAAGAAAAGGTCAGTTTGTTTTTATCTATTCGATCAAAAAAATTGCGCGTTTCGCAGCGAATCAACGCACCTTATCGAATTCTTTTTCTAGAAATCTATGCTTTCTGCCGCCGATTTTTTTCAGATTCGTTTCTTCGAAACGACATTTTTGCGATTCGACGGCTCGAAATTTACATTCGGCTGCGCAACTGGCGGCGTGGCAAAGTTGATATGTTTTCATAGCCTTAAAATTTTAACGAACAAATATTATTTTTGCAACGTTACCCCGCCGACGTGTTTAATAAGGATAACATAATTTTAAACATCGTTAAAGGACGGAAAGACGATAAGAACATGGTGAAATGCGTTTCACGGCGAAACACGTTCAGACAACCCACTACTAATCATAACTTTTGCGGTAAAAAAAACAAAACAGACGTCAAAGATTTAACTAATTGTCTCGAAGATTTCTTCAAACAAAGAACAAGATGAAAAGAGAAAGATAAATGTTTGTTATGGTTTTCGTATTAATTTGTGCCTCGTTTCGTTTCGAGGCGATTTTAAACGATTCAATTTTAACTCCCTACAAACGTTTCTAATGACAAATTTCAGTCGGTGCTAAGTCGATAAAATGTAATTATAGCGCTTCATCAAAACGTTCAATCTTCGAAACCGTTTGTCGAGAGCTTCGACAAGAAGATGAACAAATCCTATGTTCGATGCGCGACGTTTGCTCGCTCTAAGTCTGGTTGATTTTATTTGCTTCTTTATTCCGAAACTCGTTCAGAACTCGAAACGCGAATAAAAGAAGTGCTTTAGGAAACAGAAACAGGAAAAATTTGTAAAATTTTCGAAATCATCATCGTCCTCGGTCCGCCCCTCAGAAAGGAACCATCAATCATCAACTTTTTCCTCAGATCAAAAACAAAACAAATGCCGTGGACGACGAGTCACTGCTCAATTTTGCATTTCATGAATCAGTTTCTATTTTTCGTCCACTTTACTTCAAAGTAAAACAAAAATAAACAAGAAAAGAGAATGAATTTTCGAGTTAAACACACCATCGGCAATTCGAATTGCAAAAATGTGTTTAAAAAAAGCTTTTCGATTATGCAAAGTTCTTGTTTATTTTTGGTGAGTAGGTACTTTAAAATGAAAGCGTAAATTTTGTATTTCAATAGCCTACATCAGACGAATTTCGAAAACGTAACGAGGTGTTTAAATTTTTTTCCCAAATGAAAAACTTTTAACACCAATAATTCACAGAAAAACTTGTTTTTATATTATTAAAAGAATTTCGCCCTTCGTTCACGCATAACCATAACTTTTTCCTGTCTGTAGATAGTATCAAATTTTGCGTAAACGAAATAACACTCGATCGAACAAAAGAAGAAATGACGGCAAACTATACTGGACAATGAATAAAAGTTGTACGAAATGAGTTCAAAGTCTTTTATGGGTGTAAAAACGCGAAAAATTACAACAATAATCGAAAATTTATAACGTAATCATTAATAATAATAACAAAAATGCAATTACCGTGTGTAATTCGCCCAAAACTCGTAAAATTTCTTGTTGTGCCGCAACAGCAATTTCGCGACACTAAATTCAAAGAAATTCACATGTTAAATGTGCGCTTAAAATGAGCAACGCTGGTCAAAAGTTGTTTCATAAAGAAAGAAATTGGTTCGAGGAGAAATATGCATGTTTTGCTTCTTTGACACTCAATCCTTGTTTTTAGACACTTTTTTTGTTTTTCGTCTTTGCCAGGACATTAAATGAATCACGCGAACAAAAAAGTTTTTTGCTTTATTTTTAAACGCAAGTCCTCCGCAAACAAAACTGTAGAATCATCCGAGAAGTTGAATGCTAAAGGATGTTTTGCGAAAAGACGACAATAAACCAGAGAAAATGTTGAACACATATTCCAGAAACATCTGCATCCGGTTAAATTCTGTATCCACTGATGAGCAATCTTAGCAATTTTTCCAATCACACTACTTTTTGTTCGAAATCCAGACGTTCTCAGTTTCGACACCTTTGGGACGGAAAACGTGTTCTATTGTTTTCCCGAGACGTCCGAAAAGGGAATTAAACCTCTCAAGCAATAATGGACGCCGTCCGTTATCGATATTGGACGAAAATTTCTCTGTTTGAACAATCGTTGCCGAAATATTACTTTCGGCGGCGAAAACGCGTTTCCGTTTAGTCTCCAGTCGTCAAAAATATTGACCACCGAATTCGTGCTGGTCAGCGGTCGTTGCGAGGTCCGTTCAATTTTCACCGCCAGTTGCACTGGCGTCAATGGACACGACCAACAATGAAATCGAATTGCGATCGAAAGTGAAAAGAAAAGAAAGAAATGAATACAAAATCGAACGAAAAACTTGGACCTAAAAGACGTTTTCCGAGAAAGTTTTCGTTTCGTAAAACAACATTCTCTCTGTTGTGTTTGTTGTTCGCAGGAAAATGAAACCTCGCTGATAATTGAATCGTTGAGTAAAAGTAAAAATTACGCTACTATCAAGTTACAAAAACTAATCGTAACGGAACTAAACTGGAGAGGAACGAGGAGAAAAACAGAAACAAATTAACGAATCGAATAATTGTGCTCAAGAATTTCGAATAACGTACTCGAAAATCATCTGTCTATATAAAAAGGGGTGTTTTTCTCGCGTGTTTCGTTTTTTGTGCTCGGTGGAGGAATTAAACGCTCAGAATTTGTCAATATAGCCGTCGACAGATGGTACCAGGATGAAAAACATTTGGACGTCGACGAGGCGACAGACTGGATGGATAATCTTTTCCTCTTGTCCATTATTGTGCTAGCACAGATGCCTTCAGAATCAACAGAATAAATTTCCTCGATCCGTCGAAAAACGTGACGCGTCTGAGGGAACTAAAGTTGCCACGTTCAGCGTTTTTCAAAACAGTTTTCGCGATGCTTTATCGCGACGACGATGATTTATCGTCGACTTGAAATCGTCACGAAATGACTATAAATTTACTCTTTTCGAGATCCTTTGCAATTCTTCGGCTTCGTTAGCCAATTTGGCCGTTACATGATTCACGTAGAGATCGGCGGTCGATGCTCGATTGCGAGCTTCGGTTTTTGTTTCTTCGACGATTTGTTGCCAATGAGAATACAACGAGAACACCGACCAACCTTCGCGCCTGTAAAAAACCGTAGTTTTCAATATTACTGCATAAAAATACGTTTCCACGCGTTGCAAGCAGTTTGTTGCCCTAATGGATGAGATTTCATTGACAAAACGTTTTCTGAAGTTGTTTTTCGAGTCAATTAATTCCAACGCAAAAAAACCAACTTTCGAAAAGCCGTTTTTTAAACATAAATCGTTCGAGACGGGAAACTAAATGCGAAAGTTATGCCGTGCGGCAGTTTACTTTTGTTTTTCGGCTTTATGTCTGGTTGAAATTTGTTTCGCCAATTTGTCTAAATTTCTCGAATAATCCAATTCGATGTCGGATCGTCGTTTGTAAAAATCTTGCAGTTCTGCCAACAGCGACGTTTGATTATCAGTTCGAGTTTCCAAACATTTTACTTGTTCAATAAATTGTTGTCGAATATCTAAAATAAGAGTAAAAATGAATTCATTGTTTTGGCTCGAAAGTCACATAGGGTAAATGACATGAATTCAATTTCAGCACACATTAATTATTTGCAAACAATCGCAAAATACGCTCCAAAAGCACTTTTTTGGGGTTGATTTGTTCAGTTAAATGGATCAATTGTCAAAAAAAGCAAAAAATGGTATCACTATAGACAATATCAGGATGACAAATTAGTTTCAAAAGAACATCTAGCTGTGCGCTTTAAGCTGAGTTGTTGATAAGTTACATGTTTGACTGATTAAAATTGCATGAATTCAGTGTGTACACGGTTCAGCACTTAATAAAATACAAATTTGTTTGTCAACAACAACAAAAGAAGACCTAGCGTCGCGTTTTGCGGTTGATTTCGTTTATTTACATGTTTGAATTGAGGAAAAACCTGGTTTCCAATCTCTGAACGACCCTATACGGTCGATTTTGCGCATGAACAAGCGCAACAAACGAGATTCGTCAACGTCGTCGGACGCCGTTCATCGAATTCGATTCCAATTCGTTTCGTTTAACGTTTTGTACTCGAACCGACGACGCGCCGACTCGAAACGCGTCGTTACGCATCTCGTCAAGGGCATACGACCAACGACGACTGTCAACATACTGGTAAACATTTAGGGCCATGGACGAACGGCGCCATTTGCGTTAGGTAGGTAATAATGGAGATGAATCGACCACCGCCGACGTGAACGGCAAATATATTCATTTCAAAAAATGACACACCTGGTTACCTTTATGAACATATAATAATGAACGCGAATCGATCAAATACGGCGCTCTATTGGATTGATTCTATGCCAAAGGACGAACCTCTGGTCAGCTCGTCGCCGACCGTGATCAGATTGAAAAAAATTACGGATGACATTCGTCGACCGTAACAGAGTACGTTGTACTTTATTACGTGCAACAGTGATGATGACGGGCACAAATAGAGCGCCCATTGAGGTAATTACATCAAACGCACAAACCGCAATGACAAAAAAACTCTTTTATGTGCGTTCGATTTCGACGTCGATCAGTTACGAATGTCGCCCAAGGATAGCAGATATTGGGTCGATTTATTGTCGAAGATCGTATCGTTGCACAAAAATATTTCGTCTTTTAAACGTCCCTCAAAACTCCTCCGTCTGTTCTACCATCGCGCACGAACGAGAAATAAAGAAGCGTTGGAGACAAATGCATTTCTTTCACTATTTGTGTCAAAATTCGAACGATGTTGTTTTCGGTTTCGTCACCACAAAAGGTGTATCGAACAAAAAACCTCGTTTATAAAGTAGTTTTCAGTTTGGACACCTTACGAAACAAAAAATGACGATGAACACGAATTTAAAATGCGTTACCTTGAACGTAAAGATAATCGTCGTCGCCGTAGGCGTTTTGTTTAAAAAACATCGGCGACACCCAACCACATAAACTCATTTTTGACGAAAATTAATTTCGTCGTCGACGAGACAGAAAACGGACGAAAAAATAGAAACAAAGGTCGCAAAAATTGTCACCGATATTCTTTACAGCGGAAGGCGTCGAAACGAAAAAAGAACCCATATTGTTAATTTAGAAGCAAAAAACTACGTTTCCATATTTGCGGTCCAAACGTCGCTCGACGACGGCGACGTCCAACTGAGCAGACCGACGAGTTTTATTTTTTTGTTCTCCGTAGCGAAAAAACGACGGCAATTTCGAGGCTACGTCGTCGATTAAATTTGGATGGAAATAATTTCTTCCTCCGAACGTCAATTAAAAACGGCGAGGAAAAGAACAACAAAAAATTGATTGAGAGTAAAAATAATACGGCTAAGAAGTTTTTGATACTGAATTGTTTCCAGCAAAACAAAAGTCTCGAACTAAGTTTTCGTTCGAAATGAAGACGAAGAAGCGAAATCTCGACTTCTGGCGCTTCGGGCCGTTTGGAACTTCGAAGCACTGAACGAGTGATCAAAACAAAACCACAGACTGAAAATCGGTTTCTATTTCGAAGAGAAAGTGTCAAAAATTGTAATAAAAGAAAACAGCCGCCTCTTAGCCAACGTCTGTCGTGGTCGAGTCGAGCACCGAGAATCGACAATGATTTTTCTCGTTCCTTGCTCTTTTTTTATTCTATTCGGGCTCTCTTACGGAAATGCCGATATAAAGATTATTATTTTTTCCTATTTCTTTTTGGTGTCCAAAATCCAATGCGGATTGTCGCAAAACGGAATTCAAATAAAAACTACTCGAGCAAAACAATTTTTTCCCGTCTCCGGTTTGCGAAGTCGATGATAATAATAGATGTCGCTGATAGACGCACGGGCGGCGACGTTGATAAGATAAATATTGAGACAAACCGGTAAAAAACCAAGACACGGAATGAGAAATATGAAAAAAACCGAAGCCCGAAATGAATGTAAATTTACACCGAATGGGAGAAAATCAGAGAACCGAATGAACGAAGGAGCTTATCAAATATTGCTAATACATTTTGCTCGGTTGGCGTGTGTAACGTGTCGAAATGTCGTCCGATTGGTATGAAACGAAAATTGGACCGATATAAGCATTTTCAGACGCTGCGCAAACAGCTAGCTAAATGGAACGTCGCCATTTTGGCCCGTAGAAGGACAGATACCGGCGGCGGCGAAGAGAATTTCGCGACTTCCTCGAGAACCAGCTAGATTAGCTTCGACGGCTGCCAATTTATTAAACGAACAAGACGAAACCTCGATTAGTATTAAAAACATTCACTCGCGACATCGATCGCGTACGAAAAAGAGAAACGTCGCGAAATTACGTTATTCACCACTTTTTTCGAGTTAGAAACCAATCAGTTCGGAAAAAAATTGAATTAAAGCAAAAACAAACGACTTAGGGTGTTTTTTTTTGTTGTTAATTACGTTAAAAACGTATTTTCGCGTTTTTGATTAATAAAGTTAAGTACCCAAAAAGCATTGATGAAACAAAATTCTTGATTTGGTTATCACTTACAGTTGTCACGAAATTTACCTTTCACTTGCACTTCGAATTCCTGAAGTGGCGTCTTTTCTTTTTTGCCACTTTTTTTAATAACAGACCCTTCCATGATTTTATTTAATAATTAGATTCGATATGGTAGTAAAATGAGGATCATAGATGAACGTATAAATTCGAATCCCTTTGCGTATTCTTAGCCAGCAAAAAATTGGTCAGTATTTTTGAATTACAGAACCTCGACACATTTCTTTCGTAATTAAGAGGCGTCTGGTGAATAGAAAGACAGCAAATGAGGCTATTTACGCAAGAAACTAAAAAATGGTCGAAAACTATCTTTTGAAACAAGAAACTGTCATCGTACAACAAAATTAAGTGTTGATGATGTTGAAATTGAAACGGAGCATCAAACTGACTCGATCCAGCAAGAAAATGACATCGGCCAGTGTTTTATAGATAGAGCGATTGATATAAACCGATGGCAACCTGCAAGTCAATTATTTTAAATAGTACCGCAGTCACTAGTAGCAGATAAAACGGACAATTTTGTTTTTGAACGATAATAAGAATATGACATCATAAAACATCAAAAAACAATAATAAGCCTACGACCGTACCCAAAATCTGTTAAAAAAAACACATGAAACCGTACCAGTTTGGTAACATTCCAAACATTTGCGAATACTCTGGGAATATAATTTTAAAACGGACAGATTCAATCAATTTTTGTTTTCGAATCGTTCTCAGTTTGATTTATAGTAAAACAACATAGCCTGTTATCTAATAAATCGACTAATTGACAATAAAAAACAAATAAGCATGCATAATGGTAACTTTTGATAACATTCCGAAGTCACAAGCAAATTTCACTTTTTCACTTTTTCACACTTCGATTTTTGCTGATTTTTTTGATTTTTTTTTTTTGATTTTTTTTTTATACGACATCAATTGAAGCGATTGATCAGATTTGGTTCTATTTTGTTTGCTACGTAACGTAGTTTTTCGAGTCGATTTTTTTAATGATATTTTCACTTTCGGTTTAATTTTGTAACACGACAGCGACTTGCCTTTTTTTCTATCGTGGCTGAACGTCAACGCCGGCAGAGATAATTCTTCAGAAATATCGGCGGATTTTTCATTTTGTTCGCTTTCTTTAATGCTATCTTGTCGGTAATGCCGTCGACGATTTTGTCTTGAAAATTGAATTACGAGAATCATGATCATGATCAAAAAATGAACGACGATAAGCGAACCAATCGAAAGGTACACCCACGAATGTTTTATCGGATCGGATTTATACATTGCATCACTGTTAACCGAATTGTCCGTTGATTTATTGATGAAACTCATTCCGTGAAATATTTTGGCTTAATCGACGTAAAAATGAAACAAAAAATTCGTAGAATTTTAGGAAAAACAAACGAACTGCCTTATATACTGACAGAAGCTATATTTTACACTAAAAATCGCAAAATCGGTTGAAAATTGAAACGATTTCTCTATTGCGTTCACTCTTCTACAAATGACATGAAAAACAATCCACATTACAATAATCAGCGAACTTGAAATTTAATTTTATGCAACATGGTTTCATATTTTTCTTCATTTTCTGCTGGAAAACAAAAAATATCATTTTCAACGCCGTTTATAAAAGTATAGGTATATGAAAAAGCGTTTTTTATCTGTGATTTGAACCGTGACTGTGAGATTTGTATTTGTTGGTTATCGTTTTTTCTCAAAACATTCAACGAAATTGTTATTAATATAACCGAATTTTCAACGACTATGTTGTATGTAAAATAATTTTGCTCCAATTTAAAACGTAGTTAGATTATTTTTGTAAATTGTTAATAATGTTTTTCATGCTATGAAAGTAACCGATCGCAGTCGACAAAAACCAGATTTTACTTCTGTACAATTAATTTAATGGGCAAAATTCGTTCCGATTGAATACTATTTGCAAAACATGAAATCACGATTTTTTAATTATTTCGACGTAGTAAAGAGTACTGTAAAAGCAAAAACAACGTCATACTGTACTGTTTCGAGTAATCGCAATCCACGAACAAAAAGTTGATCAAATTGTACAAAATCAGTTTTCGCATCGAAAAAGCAGAAACAATAAATCGCTACGAATACGTTCATTTTCTTACTAAAATGTCTTCCAAAAATCATCCTTTTGTAAAACGAACCAGCCTCAACGTTTGACACCCAAGAATCCACGATAAAATTCTTCAATCTGTGAATTCTTTCAGTGCCAAGCTTCGAAGCCTGGTTAGCCAATAGTCGACCATCGAGACCGAACGAAATCCGACCGAATAAGAAGTCGAAATCAAAACCGACGCAGTTTCGATAAACGAATGTTTTGAAAATGCTTCCAGAATTTAGCCTTATAGCCAGTCTTTGTATAGCACCAGTGAATGCACGGACACTTAAAAACGCCGTGAATTCATCCAGTGCCATTTAAAGCCTTGGGCTTTTTTGTATTCGTTAACGTACCCGTAAGGGAAACGAAACGGAATCCTTTCGGACATTTTCAAGCTTCATTTGAGAAATACTTTCTGAAAATTTAAAGCACGATTATAGAAGCGATAAACAAATCCGTAGCAATTCGCAGGGCACCTATATTTTGTCCAAGACGAAACGGGGTAAAGCTCAATTTTGTTCCACAAAGCTTTCCTTTTCTCCCTCGTCCCCCCTCGCCGCTGAATAAGTTTCCGTCTATTTGGGTTGTCTAGCAACAAAAGTCGCCGAAAGATTTTACCTCGCAAAAAAACCCCGCCGAACTTCGTTTACGTTTCTAATAAACGCCTCGTAAGGTCCCGTCGGGAAACATGTCAAGTGAAGTATTCACTCCGAATCACGAAACAGAATTTCGCTCAAATAGCTCAAATAGATGAAGCTAATAGCTCAGGAAACGAAACGCGAATAAGAAAATGTCCTCAGTTTTAATAACCGCGACCCCATACCTCTCCCTCTCTCTCTTCAATGTTCTTAAAATTAATACCTCAGGAAAACAAAAAGTAGGAGATGAAAATCAATTTCACCTTTTTAATCACGAGGGAAACAAATTTTGATGCAAAAAATGATCTTTCTCTGACAGGAATAAGTATTGATGAAAAACTAATAAAAAAAAGCGTATCCTCAGTTTCGGATTGAAACAAACTTATTTAAGGCACATTTCGAACAAAATTAGGTGCAACATTTCGTCGATTCACCGTTGTTTTTTTTGACACATTTCATGAACGTCGTCGTCGCTCGTCGTTCTACAATTACACCGACTTAATTCGTTCGACGACGCAAAATGTTCGTTCTATCGTCGATAAGCGAAACAGAGCCCCTCGCGGACTGTCTAAATCTAGATTCGCTTTTGTACCGATATTAACACGCGTCCGGGATAGAAAACATACAATATCGCACCCGAAACCGGCCCCGACCGACGATCGACAGTTGAGATAAGACGAAATGAGAGAACGACCGAATGAAGAAATAAATGGAGAGGAACCACGGCCGGACCAAGACGACAGCTGTCCACCGTACGGAAAAGGTATACGGCGGTATTACCGCTGATGGAGAGCAGGTGGTCGAAGGGTCCGACGTCGGAATCACAAAGCTTATTGTCGACGACGACGACGGACCCTCCTCCGAGGACTGTACAAAATTCTGCGCGTACAGTGGCTCCAGATGACGACGTACGGCGTTGTTTTCGAAAACAGCAGACTTCGGTTGATCGGCGGGCAGCAGACTCGTACAATCGGTCGTCCTTCGTCGACGTTTCCAAAAACCGCCGACAAATTGCCGGACAGTACAATAGAAGAGTAACCTTGAGAACATATACGTCACTAACAACGGACGACGTAAAATCAACAACAGAGTTTGTGCAAATCTGCAAACTTTTTCTCTATATACGAGAATATTTTCAATCGAGAAACAAGAACGTACCCGATTCGAAGTGAAAACGGAACCCAAATTGGAACCAACGTCGTCGGACGACATACGAAAACAGTATCTAACGGAAAGCCAACTCTTTTCCTTTTACCCCGATTCCAAAGGTCGATATCAAAACTACGGGTTTCCTGCTCATTGTTGTATCGGTCGGGCCGTAGGAAGTCTATTAAACCCTAATCATGTACTCAGGGCGACGACGACGATAATAGGTTATACGCCGCCGCCGCGGTAACCCTACGTGTACATTTCCTGCTAATCTGGGATGCCGTTTCCTCTGAGATGGGGAAAAAATGAAAACATCTCTCCGTCCGCTCGGACCCGACGGGCATTCTACCTATATACATGGGTCGGTCGCCGCCGACGGATGTGCAATATATGATAATTAGGTTTTCGACCCCTGCCACGGATGAAACGAGAGTGAGAGAACCCGACCGAAAAATGTATTTTTTCCCTCCGTATTCGGACCAAAATTCGAAACGTAAATCACGTACACTCAATAATATCCCCGTAAACCCCGGGAAAAATAGAGGAAACAAGTTTATTAGTTTTGAATTGAATCAAAACTTTTTTCGAGTGGAACTCTTTTCATACCCGTAACTGCTGTTACCGAGACGGCCTGCGGGCATCGTCGGATAGGAAAAGGGAGTTCGAATCATTCGACATTGAGCTTCGGATTTTTCCTCCCTCGACAATGGTCCATAGTTGTAGTAGTAGCAGTTTCCCATGACAGTACGGACGGATCGGATAAATTCGACTGTACTCATTCGACCGGGGTTCGCAACTGGTTCCATTAACAATGAACCACGGACGGAATTTTTTTTGAAAAATGGCGGCCCCCGTCGCATCTCATGCTGTCATTATGTCCCGACGACGAACGTTTTCCATCGGCGACAGTATAAAAATTGTCGTTCGAAAATTTCGCCCGATTCGCATTTCGGTAGATACATCAAAACGCCCGAGGACGGACGTACGAGAAATAATAACGTGAAACAGCGCGATTCGCAGTCGTCGCGCGTACAGTACAGTGACTGAAATACGAAACAAGTTTTTAATGGGAAGAAAACCCGGGGGCATCGTGTCGTACACGAATTATTGTCAGATTTTCGTTTGCGATATATGTTTTAGTCGCAAATTTTGATATGTTACCCCTTGTCACTATTTTTACAAAAACATCAACGAAACTTACCTCTCCAACGTTGTTGAGGGTACTAAACGTCACACAGTCACGAGTGAAACGAAACATGTTAAACAACGTCGCCAATAGTCTTGCAAAACTGATCTAACATTTATAAAATCTAGAACCACGAATGGAACCAGCAACCAGAGTCGACCGACGCCGTTTCACCAAACTATGCACTGTTACTGTACGTTCATCGTTCACGGTACTATTTCTGTAGCCCTATTCTTTTTCTACGAACTCGAAATTTGTCACAATAGAGATTCGTACCGGCGGAAAATATACGACAATAGCAAACCCCAAGGTCGTTCGTCCGTAACTGGAAAGCTCCCGAAACCGCACGAAGACATGGCGAACGACGACGACTAAATCATTTTTTCCAGTTTCTCTTCGGATGAATGCAAAAATGGTGCTCGATAACGAGCAGCAGGTGACCACGGTGGACGTAGTCATCGCCCCGATAATGAATAAGGAAGGGTGCCAAAAATTAAGGGCCTACAACTGTACTTAGGCGTTTAGCAGATGGTTTTTCTGTCGTATTAAAAAACAACACACGTCGCAAGGAAATAAAACCCGAAATTCGACGTCGGTCATATGTTTCGGGCGCCTGTAGTAATAAAAATCTGCATCGGTCTGTAACGTAAAAAGCAAACGGTGGTTCGTCGGCTTGGACCAGATTGATGATGGAAACGACGCGTTTGATGTTTGTCGGAAAACAAAGAGAACAATGAACCATTAGCAGATGACGGTGGTCCGGTCGCGTGCCATTGAATTTTTGGAAACATCTGCGAACACTGTACGTATGGATGGAAATTTCATCAGAAAAATTGTTTTAGTTACTTTATAAATATCCGAAAAGTGATTAAACAAGAAAAAGAACGTTTTTCAACACAAAAATACAAGGAAAATCTAAAATAAGCTTGAAATTCAATGTAAAATCATGCGTAAAAACAAAAAATATCGTAAGAAGCATACTCAAACAATAATCCGGTTAATATAGTTAAACTTACCTCAACGGATAAAAATCTACTTTAAAATTGCTTTAAATTCGTTTCTATACGGCCGAAAAATGTTTCGGACCCAAACATTGAAAATAAAAAATAGAAACTCGTTTTAATTTCCACAAAATTCGCATGTTACAAGTCAGCTGCTATAAATTTTAATTTGGTAAATTAAATTTATTGTGCGTCTTGACGGTTTTCGTTGTTCGTTTTTGTTTCAATTTGCATCGTCGGTATTCTTTTCTGTTGCAGTTGTAAGGGTTGGTATGGATGGACTTGTAAAACTTGAACTAATCGACGCTTTTGATTCTTCATCTGGTGCTTCTGGTACTTGCTTCCTGTTCAAATTCGTTAACGTTCCTTCAACTTCTTTGTCTAATGATTTTTCTCGTTTTCGACAACTTGTAATAACGAACAAAATAGAACCAGTAATCAAAACGAATAAAATCAAACCTCCAAATACGCCGATACCAACTTCGGCAATAAATACGTTCGTATTCTTTTCTTGTTTTTTATATTCGATTAAATGTGAAGAAGTTACATCGAATGTAATATTTTTCGAGCTGTCTGTAATCTGTGTGGATTCGTTATCAGCTGCTAAAGGCGCAAAATCGGCGTTGCTTGTTGCGGAAATGTTTTCGAATACGAAGTGTTCATTCAACATTACTTGCAGCGTGGTATCGTCGGTATAATTGTACAGTTTCGTTTCGCTAATGTCGGAATTTTGAAGCAAATTTTCGATTTCAAAGTACGAATCGAGATGCAATATTCGGTAGAAGTCAGTTCCATTTTCCTTGATTAGCAAGCAAACGACGAAGAGCAATGTCGATGTATTCAGTAGATCGTTCAAGACTTGATCGATCTTTTTTGATCTGTCAAAAGCGCAATCCGAGGCAACTACAAGCGTAAATCATATGAATTTGCAAATAAAAGTCCTACGAATATTCAACTTACAAATTAGCATGTTTGGATCTTCGGAACGATTGGTAATCTGTTTGCGGAAAAATGTTTTCAGCGAATGGTTGAAGCATTCATCGATTACTTTGCTGCTGAAATTTTGAATCGATTTCGTGTAGGCTATCAATCGTTGACGGGCGTCTTTCGAAGTACATCGTTTCACTGTAAAATTAGAATTGGATGGAAGAAATTGCATCAACCAGTTAGTTATCGCATCCTCGAATTGATCTTGTCGGATATCTTGTTTGGTTTGTTCGTTCGTATCCAGCAACACGAATATTTCTTTTTTCGGAGGTGAAAAAGTGACTTTTTCATTGTTAGCGTTAAACATTGCAAATACAGCGCAAAATGAAAACAAACTGACACAAAATGAAACCATAGTTGACGGAAATGGGTAAAGAACGAGAATCAGAATTATTGAGCAGCCGCTGAACGCTACGTCGCTTTAGTTAAACTAAGTTACACTTTACAAGTTGTATGTAAACATATTATTGCCCGTCGTCAATCATTCAACGAATCATTTTTATGTGTATAAAAAAACAACATTATTGAAAGCACTTTTACCGTTAACGAGCCAAAAATAAAATCATTCATCAACACAAACAGTAATTGATAAAAATAAAAGAAATAAAATCAAAATCAAATCAACCACCAATCAGTGCGAAACGTGTCGCATTAAAGAATAAAATTGAATCGCTAGGGCGTAAAACTTGAAACAAAAAAATAAGCTCTTAAAAATCATTTTGTTTAATAGTAAGTTTCTCTTTCCACAAAGGACTGGATTGGACCGCCTGGACGTTTTCTTAAAATACTTCTACGAGTTTCGTCGAAAACGAAAATCAGAATTGCGAAAGGCAAAGCCGGCCACCATTGGCTAAATCTGAAACGAGAAAAGAACGAAACCGTTTTTGAACCCTGCAATACCAATTTCGAATGCAATAAATCTATGATTTTATTACGTTAACGGATACATTCTCAGTGCAATATCCAAACCGGGGCAATAGCACATGAAAGCCGCTAAACATGTTTCGAAAACTAAACCGAAGTTCAATGTCCAGTTGCTAAAAATACGAAACTGAAATTGACACAAATTCACAAGTCGTGGAACAAAATTTGAGTTTGAATTTACTTCGGTTGAGACACAATTGAATTTCGTCTAGTTTTTGAAATCAGAACATCGGCCCATTGAACGATAACGATCGAAACGAAAAATCCCGTTTGACAAGTGTATTCCAAAGCTTTACGGTTCGCGTATGTCTTCAAAACGAGTGAAAACCAAGTTCAAATAATGTGCATCAAAAAAGACTCATTTATGTGCGATTATTTACCCATTGTTGACCATAACTATCTGTCAAATCGTTCACAGCTTTAGTATCCCAGGCGTTTCGAATTCCAATCAAAGTCAGAGGCCAAAAGCCGTTTTGAGCCATAATGAAAAAATATGTGAAAAATCCAGAGCTCGCTTGAATCATGCCCACCATGCCGTAAGCAAAAGAAATCAGCCTAAAATGAAAACAATTGCTAGCTTAACTACCAAATTAACGAAACAGAAAAATTCTTGATACCGTTCATTAACGAGCTTATCTTTCTTTGGATCACGAGGTTTTCTTTTCATAATATCTCCTTCAGCTTCTTCGTAAGCTAATGAAATGGCGGGCCACTAAATAAAAAGAAGAACTCTTGACGAACGAAAAAATACCAAAAAAAGCAACTTTTTTCTTACTAAATCGGTTCCCAAATCGATACACAAAATTGTAACTGTGCCCAATGGCAATGGTATGCCCAAAAGGATGAAAAACAAAAACGGGCTAATTTCGGGAATGTTGCTCGTCAAAGTGTAGGCGATTGACTTTTTTAAGTTGTCAAAAATTAAACGACCTTCAATGAAATGAAAAATGAGCAATAATGAATTGAAAAAGTTACAAATTCGGCTCCACCTTCTTCAACGCCAGTGACGATGGAAGCGAAATTGTCGTCCAACAATATCATGTCAGCAGCTTGTTTGCTCACGTCACTTCCAGAAATACCCATGGCCACTCCTAAATGGAAAACATTAATTTCCATGTAAGATTTGAAAATATTACTCGAATCTACCGATATCCGCTTGTTTTAGTGCCGGTGAATCGTTGACACCGTCTCCAGTGACGGCCACAATGGCTCCGTTTCTTTGACAACTTTCGACAATGAGGAGTTTCTGCTGAGGGGAAGTTCGAGCGAAAACGATTTCCTTATAATGACTGACGATAAAATCCAAATCTTCTTGACTCATGTCTTTTAATTCCGATCCGTGAACAACGCACGCTAAAGCTTTCCTGAAAGAAGAAACGATCCTGGAAAGAGTAAAACGAGGGTTAAAATGGGAAATATATCTTACGTTGCATCAATTTCTTCCAAAGGTATATTCGTCCTCATAGCGATATCTTCAGGAGTTTCACTGTCGCTGCTTATAATTCCGACACTTTTAGCAACAGCTTGCGCAGTAATCGGGTGATCGCCAGTGACCATAATGACCTAAAAATGATTCATAAAGTTTTCATTGAAAACACACGAATTTATGGATATACTTTTATTCCCGCAGTACGACATCTGGCCACAGCTTCCGGCACGGCGGCTCTCGGTGGATCAATCATCGATACTAATCCAACAAATCTTAAACCACTCGTCGGAAAATTAGTTTGAGTCGCATCGAACGCATAATCGCGCGGATATTCTTCGATTGGAAGTTTATAATCGCAAAAACCTGAAACGAGAATTGACAAAACGTGTCTTATAAATCAACTAATTTAGAGGGAACATCATTACCGAGAACTCGCTCGCCCATGCACCCGAGATTCAAATACGCGGAATCGAAAGCGTCACGATGTTCTTTCGTCAGTTGAACTTCTTTTCCGTGCAATAAAATCGTTGTACATCTGTCGATAATTCGTTCAGGCGCTCCTTTCATGACCAAAAAATAGGAAGGATCGCGGCTGTCATCGGATTCATGAATTGATATCTACAAAACAAAAATTAGCTGCCGACCGTGAGTTTACAGTGTACAAAAGGAAAGCAACTTAAAATTGTATCGATAATTCACAACTAATAATAATCACTAAGCAAGTATTTAAGGTCTCTGAAATTCGATTTACTTGAAATTTATTGTTGGAATTGAACGGCATTTCGCATATCTTTTTGTTTCGCGCTCGCCAATTGGAAATGTCGCCGACGGCCAATTCGACGAATTTCAACAACGCAATTTCACTGGCGTCACCCAAACATTCACGTTTCAAGATTGGTACGGCGTCCTATCGAAGTAGAAACGGGAAAATGTCGGAATCATAAATTTGAAATCAAGAAACGGCTATTTATTTTACTTGTTTTGGTTTGAATTCTGCTCGACTGCAAAGAGCAGCGATTCTCATCATGGCCATGAAAGTTGGCTTGGTCAGATCGTATTTGGATGTTTTTTGGTTCTCCGATGTGTCGGCAACTAAGGAATCGTTATCGAACCACAAATGAGCGACTGTCATTCGATTTTGCGTCAAAGTTCCCGTTTTATCGGAACAAATCGTGCTCGTCGAGCCGAGGGTTTCCACCGCTTCAAGATGTTTAACCAAGCAATTCTTCTTGGCCATTCGTTTCGCTGTTAACGTTAAACAAACCTGAAACATTTATGAAACGATTTACGGACCGTTTCGCTGTAAAGGAACACCAAAAAATTGTCTCTTACGGTCACTGTCGCCAAAAGGCCTTCGGGCACGTTGGCGACGATGATGCCGATCAGAAAAATGACCGACTGCAACCAATGGTACTTCATACAAAGGGAAATAATGAAAAAAGAAACGCCCAAAAACACTGCAACTCCGGTGATAAGATGAATGAAATGAGCTAATTCTTTGGCGATTGGAGTTTCCCCGACTTCCAAACCGGACGTCAAAACGGCGATTCTGCCCATAACAGTGTTGTCTCCAGTTAGAATAACGATCCCTCTTCCGTTTCCTAAAATTACACAATTTTTACGCGATTAAAAAAAATGAAACAAAAAATTTACCTTCTAAAGCGTAAGTGGAGAAGAAAACGATGTTGGATGTTTCCAAGGGATTTTTGTTTGTACATTCGGCTGTGCGATGGCATGGTTCAGCTTCGCCCGTCAGCGAAGAATTATCGACCTGATAAACGCAGAAAATCGTTTTAAAGTTGGCTGAATATCGACCACTTTCCGTTTCACTTTTAAATCTTGAGCTTCGATGATTCGCAAATCTGCTGGTACTCGATCACCGCCTTTTATTTCAACTAAATCCCCGATAACCAACGATTCAGTGGGCACCTCGAGCAATTTACCATCGCGTCTTACTTTTGCCACCTGGAAACGATGGGAAGCGACAATGATCGAAAAAAGTAAAGTATTTTTGTTTGGATTCTTACGGAAGGCACCATGTTTTTGAACGAGTCCATGATCGCTTGACTCTTCGCTTCTTGATAATACGAAAAACAACCGGTCACAATAACGACAATTGCCAATACGAGACCAAGCCATAACTTAAAACATGCAAAAAATTAATACCAAATTGGTAATTTATAATTTCATCCCATATTCTGAGATACATACAGTAATCCAAATTTACTTTAAAATAGTTTCATTTTAACGACCTTTGTTATCAGTTTCGAATGACTATTCCACAAAATAGGACAAATATTTGGTCGACTTACGTTATCTTTGGGAGCTTCTTCTTGCGTTGCATAATCAACGCTGTAAGCTATAAAACATAAAAATGCGCCGATCCATAGCAGCATTGCGAATCCACCGAACAGGTTTTTGCAGAATTTCACCCATTCGGGCGTCGTAGCCGGTGGAGTTAAAGCGTTCGGACCGAATTTAGCCAGACGAATTTTAGCTTCTTCTTCGGTTAAACCCTGTACAAAATTGAAACACGTTTATCAACGAATGACGACAAAGAATAAGACAAAAAGCCTGCTTACCGTCGTCGCATTTGTGCCGAGACGTTTGTAAAGGACTTCGAGGGGGACTTGATGTTCATCCTGACGCATAGAGATCAGTTTACAAGCATATTATAAGTAATAACACGATATCTGATCGCACAAACCATTTCCAATTCTTTCTTTAAATCTTTCATGTCGGCATCCTTTTCGCCTTTCTTCCTTTCCATTAAAGGCGTATGAGTCGGACTGAGTTCCACGCTTTCATTTTCACTGAGATTTTTCTCATCTCTCGGGGTCCTACTTTGAACTTTACCGTCCATTTTTGGAACTAAAAAACGATAAATTTTGCGAATCCACTTTTTGCCTCAATAACGACACACTGTAACTGTAATAACGAAGCCTAGACTCACCGATACAATGCGATCAGTCAACTATATGCCCTAATCTGCTCCACAATGACAACGATTCGCCTTTTGGCCAAATATAGATACGCGCAAAACAAGTTTTGACATTGACGACTATAGATAATGAGACGAACTGGGTTTAGGCAGAATGCCGTATTTTGGATACCGGTTCAGTGCTGTAAACTTGCGATTAAAATGGCAAACAACGAAAGACCGCGACTTGTTTAACGATTAGTTAGTGTGACAAATGAAAGTCTGTCGAAGGTTTCAAAATAAATTAATAGCATTATTTATGTCCGCATATGTTTCGAAAGAGGAATAAAACAATAGCGAAAATTACAAGTAACGGAAAATTGTAAGGAAAACAAATTCACATGCAGAAATAATGCAGAAATACAGAAACAGATTTTAACACATGTGGAAAAAAGTTAAATAGCAAAAGCACTTGAATGTTTCTGTTTTGTTTGATGTTTCGTATTTAATCCATTAGAATTTTGGTTTGATTTGAACAATCAAAGAAGTTCACTTTACAGAAATTCATTTCGATTTCTGCGTCGGCCTCGAACTCGGTCGCGTTTGTAATTTCGTTACTAAATTATGTCGAACAATGATACAATTACCGAATTTAAAACTGATACATTAATCAGCACTACTGCCGAAGGATTATCGAGTAAGAAGATCGGATTGTCGGTGGCTCTCGGAACGTTGGTCGTAGCGATGATTATCGTCTGGACAATATTATCCATTTGTTTGCGTCGCGAAACTCGAGGCGAAGGAAAGTACAATATGTACCGAAAGAGAAGAATTAGAAACAAGAATCAACTCCCAAAAGGATACGTTCAAGAAGATAATACCGAACGTTCAAAGAACCAAGGAAAGACGATGGTCAGCTAGTGAAAGGAAATAATGACTTGTTAATGGGGAAAATAAACAAAGAGTCGTCGTTGGTCAAAACAAATAAAGAATCGTCGCTCGTTAATACAGATCAAAAATCGTCTTTCGTTAAAACAAATAAAAAATCGTCGCTATTTAAAGCATTTAAAGACTCGTTTCAAAGTCCGAAGTTAACAACGCAACAAAAAAGCGCAACGCTAATTAAATCGAAAAACATAAGTGGTACTTTTTTGCGACTTTTCGCATTTATCTTGAAATTGTTTTCTGTTCATTTTATTTCAGGAAATACTCTCAAATTAACGAAGAACATTAAAGATATCAATGTCTCGAAGTCATTTCAATTGAAAAGAAAAGTTAAAGCCAATAAAATTCATTCATCGCCGTTAAAACAAATCAAGTCGTCTTCTAACTCGGCGAAATCGTCTTCGAAATCGTCCCGAAATCAAAGCGTTCCTCGAAATGTCGTTTCAGCTGCAACATCGTCGGATTCATTGGGTGTCAAAAATTCAAAAGTAAGTTAATAATTTTCGCTATTGATAAGTTTATTATTTCTGTTAATTCAAATTAATTGCCTACTAAAACCCTTCTTGGACTTGAAATCTTAAAAATATCGCTGTTACATGTTTGCAAATTGAGAATGAAACTGGTTAAATACGATTTAACTTCTTTTTTTGTATTGGAGGAAGGTGTAAAATGACAGAACTTCGCGATCGTCTCTTTTATTGCATTTAAGTTAAGCTTTAAAGGTTTTAGTAAAACACCATATTTTGGAAAAAAATTTACAGTAATAGCGAATTTATAATTATTTTGATATATTATACTCTATCGTTATCTTCCTCGTTTTCGTTTTGATTTCTTACAATAACCTGACGGTTGTCGTCTGATTCCACGCGTTCAGCATCTACTTGTTGAGCATCTTGCAAATTGATGAATTCATCGAGGGGTTCGTGAAAAGGAGGAATATCGTCGTGCTGAAAAAGTTCCATACGTTCGTCGGTGTCTTGTAATTCTTGATAATCGTCGGTATCATTTAGATCGTAGAAAGCGATAGCGTCTTGCAATTCTTCTTGGCTGTTCGGTATATTCAGTGAAACATTATTCTGTACTTCTTTTCTTTCATCTTCGAAGGCGACAGCATCCTGCAAATATTCGTATTCATTCGGTACATTCAGAGCGATATTGTGATTCAATTCATCTTGAGCTTCGAACGCGACGGCGTCTTGCAAATCTCCGTATTCATTCGGTACAATCAAAGCGAAATCGTTATGCAATTCTTCTTGATTTCCGAAAGCGACAGCGTCTTGCAATTCTTCGTATACGTTATGTTCATGGAAAGCGACGCGATGTTGCAAATTTTCGTATTCGTTCGGTACATTCAAAGCGAAATCATGACGCAATTCATTTTGAACTTCTAAAGCGACGGCTTCTTGCAATTCTTCATGTTCATTCAGTTGATCAAACAACGCAAGTGAACTTAACACTAAAACATTTAACTTTACCGGAACGTTTTGAGTTAAATGATAATTTAAAACTGGTCAATTAGCTTAGCATTGGATGACGCCACCCATCTATTAACCAGCAGAATGACCTCAACTGCAATCTATTCAATTCATTACAGTGAAAATTTTTCGTTTCAAAAATTCTTTTTTACGAAACCAGCGCCGTCGAAAACTCACCAATGACAACTTTGCCAAAACACCCTCGATCGATGATTGGCCAGTAACTTTTGTTTTCCCGGCCAACTTGAGGTCTATTCTTCAAAAGTAGGATTTATTATTAAGTGAAATCTGCGTTAGCAAGGACTAATTCTCAGCAGAGCCCTACACATACCGTTGGCAATACTTCCAATTTCGTTTGCGTATGCGTATGCGTATGCGTAGACGCAATCTTATAAGAATGCGTAT
>JAQGBA010000560.1:0-30164 GCA_034698125.1 Prionchulus punctatus | reverse complement strand
TGGCTTTGGCTTTGGCTTTGGCTTTGGCTTTGGCTTTGGCTTTGGCTTTGGCTTTGGCTTTGGCTTTGGCTTTGGCTCGGGCTCGGGCTCGGGTTTCGGCTATGGCTATGGCTCTTGCTTCAGCTCCACCTCCAGGTCAGGCTTTAGCTTTGTTTCATCTTCAGCCTTTGGCTTCGGCTTTTTCAAGAGGTTTTCAATATAATTTAGCACTTAACCGTATTTTGCGAACATTTTAAATTTATTTTTATTTAAATGACAAAGCAGCCATTCAATTTCATAATTGAATTTTAATTCGAGGGGGATTGAGCGCAGAGCGTGGGTCTGTTTTCAGGAATCCTAATGATATCATCTTTCGATGTTGATAAATGAGAAAATTGCTATTATCCAAGGTGGGAGGCGGTTTTGTTGGATGTGAAATTTTCAGACTGTAGCTGCAATTTTGACTAACTGTGGACACTTGCAAAGTCAAAAGATTACTGTAAGAATGATTTGCAACTTGGAGGAAAAAGCAATTATGGCAAATGGCCCCTGTGTGTTTTAGACATGTTTTATACACACCTTGTGGACCATTTTGTTATGTGTAGTGGTTCCACATAGTGCTTTCCATAGTACTTGCAAATCATTCTTACAATAATCTTTTGAGTTAGAAACAGGGCATGAACTTTAGCAACTAACATTGTGGACGACAGTTCGTTTTTTGTTTGTTTTTTCTTATATTGAATATTTAGGAAAAAAGTTACTGGAGATTTTTTTTAATTTATCACCTTAATTAGTAGTTCGTTAGCTCAGTTACTGTAGTTGGTCGAAGAGCTAAATTTCGACCCGACCTCTCGGCGCAATTAAATAATCCGTGGATATGCGTCAAAGGCTTTCATTCATGTTGAAGGCTTTCATTTCATTCAGGCTTTCATTCATGATGCAACGTGTTTTAGCTCGATTTCGCGATAAGTCGACCGGAATTTTATTATATAAAGAATGTCTAGACAAAACTTTTTGAAACTCGAAATAGCACGGTTTTAAAATAGCAAATTACGCGAATAGCTAGCTTGAATTGTTTTCAAACGTTACATTTTTCAAATTCTTCCGTAATCTCTCGGTCCTTTGGTCCAGGGTACCAGGTGGGAAATTTTAAAACAAAAGTTAAGTAATAACTTTTGGCCCGAGGGCCTGACGGTCGACGACTTTGGCGAAAAGTATGGAAACTGGTCCTCGTCGGGTGTGACGAGTTGACTAGACGAAAAAGGGGCAAAGGCACTGACTGTTCATTGAAATTTTGTATATTTTTGTAACTTTTCCAACCGCGGAATTTCGTGAGACTCATGGTTACAGTTTTTGCGCGGACCGGTCCTAATCAGCTGTACGCTACTGTTGAACCCAAGGTCGTCGACTGTCGTGCTAACCCCGCTCATTGTCTCCGGTTTTAGATTGTCGTCTGTCAACTATAGTGTCGCACGTTTGTCTCGTCTTTCAACTATAGTCGGCGCAGTTGGGAAAAAAATAAAACAAAAAAGTTGCGCTCGCCATCGAGGAAACGTGCGCGGAACGGCAATTAATTTTCGTTACGATGAAAGTTGCAAAAAATTCGTCTTTTGCGTCTTTTGCAACTTTTTCGTTAAAAAATTCAAAAAATAGTTTTCAACTATAGACGAAACTTTCATGAAAGAAAAAATGGCTGCGAAGACGATACATTCGCGCAAAATTTTCGTTTATCAAACGTCGAATAGAGCCTAAAATACGTTACACGTTTTTTCACGTCTGAACGTCTAGTTTTATAAAGTCGGAAGCTTCGGCCACGTTGTTAGAAGCCTAAAGACGATTTAGTTGAACTTGGAATAAGATCATTCTTACCTGCGTCTCTCATTTACAGTACTCCAAACCCAGAGACGGGCTTGCAAAGGTGATGACGATATTTTTCAGTCAATCAAGTTTTTATTCATCGAAACCTACCCATTTTTTTATGTTTCACATTCGCATTCAGTCAATTTTTTGTTGCAACAAGCGCTCGATTTGTTTCAATTTGGACGCAAAGCGCTTTCGAGATGCTCAGGCGCGCAAGAAATTGTGTTGAATGAAATTTTTTGCTTGTAGATAGAAATTCGAACACGCAATTTTTGTTTGATATATTACGCAATGGTCGAAATTCGAATTCAACTTTAGTTCGACCCGTCCAATTGACTGCCGACAAACGCCGAAGGCGCGAGACTGTCACTTATTCATGAAACGCATTTGACGCCCGGTATTAAAAATTTCGTGACACGATTTCGTGGGCGGTTTTTTCTTTTTTGGCATTAAACCGTTTCGAATCGGCGTACTTACAGTTCACTTTGGCCATTGTACGAGCGAATATTTCAGTTGCACAATGAACACGGCGATGATCGACAGTTGTCGAACAATTGCGACGGGATTATTATTTTTAATCACGTTATTGGTACTCGAATCGTCCCGTTCGGACGCTTTTCCGGTTTCACGTCGACTACTAGAGGAAACCGTCGTCGCCGAGTACGGTATCGTACAGAAGGATTACGGTAGCTTACGGAAGGACGACAGTACCGTCGGACCGTCGGATCTGAAGAATTGCTCCGGCGTCGTCGAGAAGATTCATCAGTCGAATTCGCGACTTAGCAAGCGACGAAAAAGGCTGGGAAAATTGAAAGAAGCTTTAGTAAGTGTGCCTAAATTCGTCGAATCATACCAAAATCGGTTTCATGAATTTTTGTTACGTGATTTTTATAATTTCACGTCTCTGTCTGAAACCTTTTTTTTGATAACTTTTGTCACATTGACAATGTCGGTCAAGGTCAAAATCCGTATCACTTGAAGAAATATAGTTCTCCAAAAGTTTCAACTATAGTCGCCCTCGTCGTCGTACTGTAATAGGATACTCATGAAAATGTAGATTTTGGCGCGCGATCAATTCTCAAGCGTCATGAGTGTGGGCAGCGCAAGAATTTATCAAAATATTTTCACTTGAAACTAGAATCGCGCGACTTTTTTTCGATGAGCAAACAAATTTCGAGTCATCAAAATCGTCGAAACCGTAACTTTTGCGTTTCAAAAACGGAAATTTACGAAATAAACAAACGAAACGAAACGAAGCGTTCCATTTTACGACCCTATTGTAAAATTTTGCGGTTAAATATCAACGCCGACTGTGTCCTTAAATATACGTCTACACTACTCGGATTTCTGTACATTTTGGTCATACAGTACCCAACACTCGATTCTAACTGTACTACAGTACCGGGAAGGGGCTGTTTTCGGATTATGCCTGTACGAGACGAAATACATGCCGAATATAGGTTACTTGGTCACTATATCTTTGTCGTCGTCAATGGAAAACAATGTGACGAAAGGATTTTTTTCATGTTGTCTTTTGTAGATTTATTTGCGACATTACGGATACTTAGGCGGTAAACCGCTGACGACGGAAAATGTCGAGCAAGCCTTAAGGTATGCTAATCCGAGGTCGTACTCTAGATTACTGTATTTGTAACTATAGTCTCGACTGAACTATAGTCTCTTTCGAACTATAGTCTCTAATGAACTGAAGTCTCTTTTGAACTGTAGTCCTTCTTGAACTATAGTCTCGACTGAACTATAGCCTCTTTTTAACTATGGTCTCTTTCGAACTGTAGTCTCTTCTAAACTGGAGTTTTTTCAGAACTATAGTCTCGACTGAACTATATCCCCTTCTGAACTGCAGTCCCTTTTTAACTATAATCTCTTCTGAACTGTAGTGTCTTCTGAACTGTAGTCTCATCTGAACTCTTGTCTCGTCTGAACCATAATCCCTTCTGAGCTATAGTTCCTTCTGACCTGCAGACCATTTTTATTTAACTATGGGCTCTTCTGAATTATAATTGCTTAAGAACTATTGTCTCTTTTGAACTATAGCTTCTTTTGAACTATAATTATTCTGAACTATAGTCTCTTCTGAACCATCGTCTTTTTGAACTATTGTCTTTTCTGAACTATTGTCTATTCTGAACTGTAGTATCTTCTGAACTATAGCCTTTTCTGTATCATACCATGCTCTATTTTGTAGAGCGTTTCAACGCTTGGCCGGCATCCATGAGACCGGTCGCTTGACGAAATTGACAATGGACAAAATGCACACAGCGCGATGCGGCAATGTTGACATTGTCACGAAGTCGAAACATCGAAAAAAACGTTTCGGTATGTCGCACGATTCATGATCGGCTAGAGCCGAATTTTTGTTTTATTTGTGTTTCTATTAGCGTTGTTTTAATTTTATTCAGCGCAGGTCAGCAAATGGGACAAGAAAGATCGAAGCGACATACTGAGGCTCAAATGGTTCATCGATAAATATACGACGGATATTCCAGTAAACGATATCAGGTAAATGCCCTTGTTTACAGAATGTACCCGAAGCCCGGTTAGCCAGTGCGTTTTTTTTGTTTCAGAGATACGGTAAAGAAGTCTTTTCAACTATGGGCAGATCAAGCGCTGCTGCCGTCGATGCGAACGTTGAAATTGGATTTCAGCGAAGCGTCGGTGGCCGACGTCTCGGATATCAACATCATGTGGGCCGAAGGCGATCACGGCGACGCTTATCCGTTTGATGGACGTAAGTTGCAGCGAACTGCTCTTTAGTTATTAGCCAGCGCCGAAAATCGGTCATCTGTAGCTTGCTTGCGCGATCTAGATCGATTTTCGTGACCAGTGCAGCGATTTCTCGTTGTTTCTCGACCGAAAGTCGGTCGTCTCGCTTGCGCGACCTAAATCGATTTTGACGACTTTTGCAGCGATTTGCTCGTTGTTTCTCTGGCCAGTGCCGAAATCGGTTGTCTGTAGCTCGCTTGCGCGACATAAATCAATTTTAGCGCCATTTTTCAGCGGGCAACACGAGTAACGTGCTCGCGCACACGTTTTACCCGACGTACGAAGATTTTGGCACGTTGAACGGCAATATTCATTTCGACGATTACGAAAATTGGGTGTTGAATCATCAGACCTCGTTGAACGACGGTATCTATTTTCCGTACGTCCTAACTCACGAAATCGGCCACGCCTTAGGCCTGGGTCATTCCAACCGACAAGAGGCGGTCATGAATCCGATTTACAAACAAATTCCATTGAGCGCCCTAAAATTGGATGTTGATGATAAATGCGCTCTTAATTGGAACTACAGTAAGACAACAGACAGTTGGAAATTTCTTTTGTTTGCTTTTTTCGTTTCGATTGACGAAACCGTCACCAAAATCAATTGACAAGCGCTATTTTTTGCTCGTTTTTGCAGTCGGTCCGAGCAGCAATTGTTTGTTAATATGGATCTTAGTCGAGTACTGGCCGATAATTCCGAAAAATAACAATGGCTCGTCAATGAATAATTTCAACAAACAACCGCCCTCTGCACCGGTTGCAGGTACCGGTAAAAACTTGATTGCTACTTTTTTTTCGAAGGAAACGATTGTGCTTCCGGCGATTTTTTTGTTTTGACACGCTGGCTATTTTTGGTTTTGTTGATAAAAATAATTTTTTTCAGCCATTCCGCCTGATCCATATAAAACTCAAAGAATTGGCGAAATGACGATCGACCAGAAAGTCGATCAACTATTTGAATCGTTACAATGTAAGAAATCTCGATATGCGGCGGCGAAGTCGCTAGCCAACACTCAAGTCTTGCGTGTTTTGTAAACTATCGTGTTTAAATCGGTTTCTTTTCAGATATTGACCTTCCCTTGTGTTCGGATGATAATGCTGTGCAATTTCAATATGAAGAAATGGTTATGAAACGATTAAATTTACCTCGTCATGATGCTCATTATTATAGTAAGCCTGGCAAATAACTTGTTATTGCAGCGATGCATCGAAGTTATAGCGATTCACCGAAGTGGCAGCGATGCATCGAAGTTGCAGCGATGCATCGAAATGCACCGGTTTCGCATCATTAAATCATTTAAAACATGTTTTTACTCGTTTAGGTAATGTCGTGTGCAATTTTGCTGCTGGATTGTCTCGTGTTACCGACAGTCGGAAGCAACTATCGTCCGAACAGGTTGGCCAACAAAATACGATCGTCGATCGTCCTCAATCCGGCAACATCGATGGACCACTACATATGACTGTACATTCCTATCCGAATTCCGTCCGGAACTTTAACACTGAACCTGATCGTCAAGAGTCTTCGTCTGTTGACGATCTTAATTCCGAATACTTTGCACCCGAAGATTTCGATGAAGAATTCTTCAGGAAGATTTTAAAACTGTTGGCAATGTCGAGGTGACAGTAAATCGGTTTGCTTTAGCTCCTCTATAGTTGAAAGCTATTTTTATATTTTTGATATTCAAACATATTTTTTTATTATACTTTTTTGTATTCAAAGTATTGTTCATTTTTCTTACTGTTTTTTGTTGTAATAAGGCCGCAGTTTGGCATCACGGATGCTGTTTATGAATCCAAAAAGTGATGCTTTCGGCTTTACGAACGACTGCAATAACCGAGTGTCATGTGAGTTTATTTGTTAATTTTTGCTGCTCATCGAGGTTGGTTTCGGTTGCGTGAGATCTACGATGTGTAATTTGATGAGTAGGGTCGGTGGCAATTACCGATGCCATAGATCTGATTGTAAGGTCACGTGATGTATGATAGTTTGATTTTGATGTAAGAAGAGAGATTTTTTTATATTTTCTTTTGTTTGTCTGTTTTTTTAATTTGATCTCATGGTGCAGTCTTTCGTTGGATTGTGGCAATTTGGACTTTGAATGATTTGCGAGATTTTTTTTCTTCGTTTTGAATTCGGTTTTAGCTCGGTTCAGTTATAAATGAGCTTACTTATGAGTATTTTTTGGTGCATTTTTTGTATTTTTCCAACATCAGAAATAAAAAAACCTCCTGTAATAAGGTTTCGAATAGAAGTCGCAATCGAGGCGAGTATGTTTCAATTTATTGCTTCTTTCGTTGAATATAGTGACTTGTTTTTTGTTTTATTTATTTGTTATTGGTGTTGTTTTATGTGTGTTTCGACTACCTATTACCGGTGCAATTATTTTTCGAACTATATTATTTTTAAATCTTTACATTTTTAAAATGATTTTCATGTACGAGAATAGGTTTATAGTTCACGATCTATATTACTACAGTATACTGTAACTGTCGATGATACGACTATAATAGTAATAATAATAATAAAAGCTTAATGCAGTGCTAATACTTCGATACATCGCTGCAACTTTCAATGAAACGCTGCAACATCAATTCAACGCTGATATTTATTGCATCACTGCAACTTTAATGCAGCCAGATCTTCGATACATCACACTGCAACATCACATCACCGATACATCACGCTGCAACTTTCGATGTATTGTTGGAACTTCAGTGCATCGCTGTAAATTTGATAAATCACTCAACTTCAATGCAACGTTAAACTTCATTGTACCACTGCAACTTCAATTGTTGCATCAACTTCATCCAACTTCATTTCACCGCTTCAGATTCAAGTTGAATCTTCTTTGCACGGGTGAATATTTAATGCAGTGCTAAAACATCGGTACAGCGCTGCAACTTCATTGCAACACTGTCACTTCATTACTTCAACCTTGATGCACAACTGCACAACCAAAGCTTCGACATGTTGCACTTTCGATGGATGCATTGTCGCAACTTCAATGCATCGCTGCAAATTCGATAAAACGTTGCAAATTCATTGCACCACCTGCAAATTGTGCAACGCTAAGACTTTGATACATCGATGCAACTTTCGATGTCCTGTCGAAACTTTCGATGTACTGTTGCAACTTCGATGCTTCGCTGCAATTTCGCTACAGAGCTGTAACTTCAATGCAACCTGTAACTTCATTGATACTCTGCAACTGCAATACATCATTTCAAATTTCGATGAATTGCTGAAACTTTCAAGCACCGCTGCAATTTCGACATACGGCGCTTCAACTTTTAAATGCAACGCTGCATCCTAACGGTTCACTGCAACATTGATACTGCAATAAATTTTTTGCTACATTGCTGCAACTTCGATGCATCGCTGCATGTTTGATGAGAAAAGTAGTAAGTATATATTTGAATTCTTCTTGTTTGCTTGTCGAAAAAATGTCACTTATTCAGCAGATTTTTGGAGAAAATTTTGACATAAACATGAAAATTGGGTATAAATATTGACAGACTGTGTTAAAGTCGGAGGATTATAACTGTTCTATTGACAGTAAAGTGCATTGAACACATGTTGTCGTCAATTTTAACCATTTCACTCAACTTTGAACATGATTTTCTCGTGGGAATTGAACGAAATAATTTACACCATCGTAATCAGCGTAAACAACTGTATAAGTCATGATAAAAGCAGCAGATTTTATTTTTGAGGCGACAAAAGCCATTTGATCACATACTCATTCTTACAGGAAGTCTCTAGTGTCCATTAGTTTCTCCACCAGTGCGGCGCTAGCCAGATTAACTTTTAAGATCGCAATTCCTATGGCATCGTCCGTAAGACGAATGACTAAAACGAGCATATATGCGCCGTAAATTCGTTGAAATTTTCGCCCAAGTTTCCGCTAAACATTTTTTTAAACATATCCATCCAGCATCAATCCGTTCCCGTTTCTGATCATCATTCGATGAATATTCTATGACCTTGACTGACGGTTCACGGTTCGTAGCGATTCCAAAGAAGAATTGGAAACGTAGCGCCCTCGCCAAGTTTTTGCCTCGTCCAATTACCGCCAGAACTGAGGACAACCTGTTCAGACGATAGTTGCTTCCGACTGTCGATAACGCGAGACAACCCAGCAGCAAAATTGCACATGACATTACCGGAAGGAGTAACAACTTGTTTTAAATGATTTAATGCTGTGAAACAGATGCATTTCGATGCATCGCTGCCACTTCGGTGAATCGCTATAACTTCGATGCATCGCTGCAACAACAAGTTATTTGCCAGGCTTATTATAGCAATGAGCATCATGACAAGGTAAATTTAATCGTTTCATAACCATTTCTTCATACTGAAATTGCAGCATTATCATCCGAACACAAGGAAAGGTCTGAAACGAAACCGATTTAAACTTGATAGTTTACAAAACAAGCAAAATTGAACGTTGGCTGGCGACTTCACCACCGCATATCGAGATTAAATTACATTGTAACGATTCAAATAGTTGATCGCCTTTCTGGTCCATCATCATTTCGCCAATTCTTTGAGTTTTATATGGATCAGTCGGAATGGCTGAAAAAAATTATTTTTATCAACAATACCAAAAATAGCCAGTGTCAAAAACAAAAAAATCGTCGGAAGCACAATCGTTTCCTTCGAAAAAAGTAATAAGTTTTAATCGGTACCTGCAACCGGTGGAGAGGGCGGTTGTTTGTTGAAATTATTCATCGACGAGCCGTTGTTATATTAACAAACAATTGCTGCTCGGTCCGACTGCAAAAACGAGCAAAAAAATGGCGCTTGTCAATTGATTTTGGTGACGGTTTCGTCAATCGAAACGAAAAAAAAGCAAAAAATAGAATTGTCCACTGTCTATTTTCTTACTGTTGCTCCAATTGAGAGCGCATTTAAACTATCGTACGAGGACATTTATAGTCCGATGGTAACTGTAGTCCTGCATAAATGATATTCAAAAGGGTAGTAGGCTCGATTGAGTATAAAACTGCGCAGCCGCATGGGTCGGTTGGTTGCAATTTTTGCTCCGCCGTTTATTACACTCTATATGGTCCGGCCAACTATTTTGTATTTCAATGGCTATATTGATCAAAAACAATTTAAATTCAGCATTTTACTGATCTGTCGACGTTTATTGATGATATCTCAAACGATTTTCGATTGGTTGTTTACCGCAATTTGGTCGAAAAGTGCATGTGGCGAAATTCGAATTTGCAGAAAGAAAAACTTTTGTTAATGCGTGATTTGAATAACGATTTCCGACATTCTAATTAATTTTTGGTTGGCGAAAACGAACTTGACGGCCAGTCGATGTGGGTGCAAGTTGCCGGTACGACGAACGATGAGGATTAGTTCTCGTTTCTTTTTCTCGTTTTCTTTTTCTTGTCTGGCAGCCGTCTCAACTCCGCCCTATCCTTGCCAATGAGCCAATGAAAACTTTTCGTACACATTTTATGGAGGAGACCGCTTAGCGCGTGCCGACTTTGGTTCCAGCATGGGCACTCAAATTATTTTTTATTTGATTGAGTTTGAGTTTTAGTGAGCACCTTCTCAAAAATTTGACTGAGTTTGAGTTTGAGTTTGATTGAGTTTGAGTGAGAATCTGATTGAGTGTGCACACATTATAGCAACGATACAAGTTTAGATACACATAAAACATAAGCATTTATTTCAACAGCAACAAAAGACATTGTATTCATTTCAAAGTGCTATAATTTGTTTTTATAATCACCTGCGGTTCCAAATTTTCAGGCGACAATTGACTGCGCATATAAAAAACCGGCATTGGCCAACTCTGGCCTCTTCTTGTCGATTGCTTGCTTCAATTTGTCCAATTGTGAGCAGTACTTATTGCAATCAATAGTTTGGTTTTGTGGCAGCAGCTCATAGTACACGATACCCTTCCAATCCCACCAGATACACAGTATGACCTTCTTTGGGTGCATTCCAACCTTTCCGATCGTCTGTGCTGGTTCACCCCACTATGACCATGATAACGTTGTTGTAAATAATCCACTTTTCATCGCCAGTGATGACTTGTTTGAGAAAAAACTCATTTTCATTGCGTTTAAGTAGTGAATCGCAAACTGAAATTCGATCCATTAAATTTTTTTCACTCAATATTGATGTGGCACCCAAGTATCGAGCTTGCTGACCATTCCAAGCTTATGTAAATGTCGTGAAACAGTAATGGCAGTAATGTTTAGTACCTGACCAATCTCACGTGTCGTCAAATAGCGGTCGCTATCAATCATGGCCTTGATTTTATCCACATCTGTGGTGACAGGTCGTCTGGCGCGAGATGCATCTTTGACATCAAAATTTCCCTCTCTAAATCTCCAGAACCACTTTCTGCATGTTGAATCATCTACAGCAGTGTTTCTCAAAGTGTGGTACGCGTACCACCAGTGGTACGCGACCATCCAATAGGTGGTACGCAGGTTGTTTGATGATTTCAAGTTGACTGGCCACCAGTCACTTGAGTTGTGTGAGGATTTTCATAAACGAATCAAGTTGCATCGAATATTTGCCCCACTCTTACATTTGTTTACACTTGCCAGATACTTACCTCGTTTGAACATATTCTATTAAGAATGTTGTGTAATAAACTAAACTAAACATGTACAAAACTGTTGTTGACTAATCTAACTTATTTGTCTGTGTTTCATATTTAAATACTATTTGTGTGATTCAGTTTACAATAAAATTGCCTTTTATTTTGTCTGTTGTTATAACTATTGTCTTGGATTATAACCCCAATTTGCAGCAATGGATCAATGGCTCAAAAGTGGAACATTGAAACGTAAATGTAGTGATAAAAATATTAATCTCAATAATAAAGAGGACTCTAGTGCCGACATTCAATCCGACTCCAGTGCCGACATTCAATCCGGATCGGTATGTGCTGGGACAAGTCAATCCTCGAGTGCAATTTTGCATAATCAGCTGAAAACGAAAAGAGTTAATCGGAAGTACGATGATAATTATTTGAAAATTGGATTTTCTTGGACTGGCGATCCAATTGCTCCTAGTCCCATATGTGTTGTCTGTTATGAAGTTTTGACAAATAGTGGCATGAAACCATCTTTTGCGTCACTTTCAAACAAAGCACCCTCAACTTATTGATAAACCAATGGAGTTTTTTCAAAACAAGCTCAATTTAATGCAATCAAGTCAGAAATTAATGAATTTTGTAGCTAAAGGTGGGGATGAAGCCAAAACCACAGAGGCTTCATTCAAAGTTGCACTCCTCATAGCAAAAACAAGTAAAAGTCACACTATCGGCGAGAAACTTATAAAACCAGCTGCAAAATTAATGACAAATATTATGCTCGGAGAGAAAGCAGAACAAACCATTAACAAAATTCAGTTATCGAACGACACTGTTGGACGTCGCATAATATCAATGGCATGTAACGTAGAGGAACAATTACTATCACGTGTACGCGCTAGCAAATATTTTGCTTTGCAATTGGATGAAACCACGGATGTCCAGAGTATGAATCAGCTTTTGGCTTATGTACGCTATATATATGAGGAAGAAGTATACGATGATTTTTTGTTTTGCTTGTCACTGAAAACCCATGCTACTGGAGAAGAGATATTTCATTTAGTCAATGATTATTGTATGAGCCATGATATAGACTGGAAAAGGTGTGTTGGTATAAGCACTGATGGAGCACCAGCTATGTGTGCAGTAAGAAAGGGCGTTGCTGTACGTATAAAAGAGATTGCACCTGAATGCACGTCCACACATTGCTATATTCACAGAGAACAGTTGGCGGTGAAAAAAATGCCACCCGAACTTGAATCTGTGTTAAAAGAAGTGGTGAAAATTGTTAATACGATTAAATCGCGGCCCCTGAATGTACGCCTTTTCAACGTGCTGTGCGAAGAAATGGGCAGTGCATACAAAAATTTGCTTTTTCACACTGAAGTACGCTGGCTTTCGAGAGGAAAGGTGCTGACGCGAGTTTTTGAACTGAGGAACGAAATAATGACATTTCTTTATGACTCCGATAATGTCAACAAACAACATTTTTGCGATTTCAAATGGCTTGCGCAAGTGGCATATCTAAGCGATATATTCAGTATTTTAAATAATATTAACCTGTCACTTCAGGGTCGAAATATTACAATCTTTACTGTTGAAGATAAGATATCAGGATTACTTAAGAAGACTGAACTGTGGTGCAGACGACTGGATCGTCGAGAGTTCGATTCATTCCCAACGCTGGATGATTTTCTTGCCTCATCGGAAGAAAAAATCGATAATGACTTATTGGGAACATTTAAAACACACATACAAATGCTGCAACAAAATTTGAAGGAATACTTTTCCGAGCCTAATGCAACCAAAGAATGGATTAGGAATCCACTTACAGCTATCTCTCAGATTGAAAGTTTCGACCTTCCAACTCGTGAGTGTGATATGCTCGTCGACTTAGCTTCTGACAGAGCTCTGAAGGTATGTTTCAATGAAAAATCTCTTCAGAATTTCTGGGTCCATGTTCGAGCTGAATATCCAGCATTATCCGACAGAGCTATGAAATACTTGTTACCATTTCCGACAACCTATAACTGTGAATTTGGTTTTTCAAATTTGGCTGAAATAAAAAGCAAAAAAAGAAACCGACTGAATGTGGAAGCTGACCTACGTCTCAAGTTGTCTGCAATTGAACCGGACATAAATACCTTGGTCAAAGATTTTAAACAGTATCATCAGTCACATTGATGTTATTAAAATAGTTATCAATACCTACAAGTATTTGATGTGATTAAAGTAGTTAATGTTCAAAGTAAAATTCTGTTTGCCTATCATTTTTGAAAGATTGTCACCATTTTCCCATACCGGCTTAACTCCCTTAAATTGGTGGTTCGTGTATGTTTTGATTACCCTCCAAGTGGTACGCGAATGCCATAACTTTGAGATACACTGGGCTAACCTTTGAAGCGCAAAATAACGGTCGAAAATGATTACTTTCCGATCGCGAATTTCACAAGGGAACAATCATAGCTGTTTTTCGACATGCCATTTTTAGCCGCTACAATAATCAGCCGACCAGATCGATAATTATTCCGTTTAGTCGTCCCGACTGCACGCTAAAAAAACAAAATTTAAGGCTGAAAAATTAAAATGTAAAGTGATTTGCCTGCGTATCCAACACTTTACAAAAATGTCCAGTTTTCGTGTCTGATAGAAATTGGTCGAAATGTTGTTCATAATTTTTTGCTTGCTAATTTTCCAATTTTCATTTTCTGCGACATGAATTTCAGTAAACACGGTGAAAACAAATCATGAAACGCATTTCGACGCGTTTCATTGTTTTTTAGACGCAAGATTGGTCGTGGATCTTATCAAACTTGCCAAGATGCGTTTCTGATCTTTGGAACTTTGAATTGCAACTTTTATAATCTTATAACCACATACGTTGATAAAATGGGTTTTTGAAATTTCACTGCAATGGATTTTCGATGGAAAATCTGAGCAAATCGATATAAAACAATTATTTGCTTGTCCTATTCATTTTTATTACACAATTTTTGTTCAGAACTAAACTACAATGTACGTACAGTACTCTTTTTCGAAAATTTTGTAACTTTCTTTATTTGATTTTCAGATCATTTACCTCAAATCCCAACTAACAATCCGTGAAATTTCAATTGCATTTTTTGCTTGTTTGTTGTTGTTTGAAGGCATGTTTTGATTTCACCTGATTTCCCAAACAACAACTAAACGTCTTAAAACTGAAGACCCCTCGAAAAGACCCGACTGTAAGAATTTCTGGATATTATTTACTGGTATTTCGAATGAATATTTTACTCGAAACAGTGTAAAAACTGGCGCTAAAAGTATTCAACCAGCCTAGTTTCGTGCAAAAAACAAGTTCAAACAAAAAACAAGCAACGAAGCCAGTGTCTTGTTCGAGTTAAGTTTTATCCTTTTATTATCTACCAGACAATAATACAAAATAGTAACACGAGTACAGTACGAGATAACTGTTCAGCGGAAATTTTGTTTCATTCGCTATCTTTCGCGAACATTTCGACGATCAACTCGTCGTCGGCACGTCGGACGGCGTCGGCAATGGGCAAGCGACGTTGCCGGGCGAATCGCAAACGAAAGTCGCCGGATTGTAGAACAATCCCGTCGGGCAAGTGAACTTGTGAGCCACGCTGGCGTAGCATCGGTAAAAAATATTGCACTCTTCCGGATCCGGATAGAATCCATCTTTCAAACACAGATAGTCCGTGGTTACTGTACTAGACATCGCGACTGTAGGCTGGCTAGTCGACGACTGTAGTTGACCGATTTTGCTCGTTGAGTCCTCGGCCGGCGCCGACTGGACGTGACACTGGGAATCTTTGGGTAACACGCAGAATCCTTGTATGTTACTGTACTCGAGATGCGGCGGACAGTACATGGTGAACAGCGTTCGCGATAGGCAGAGGAAAAACTGCGTACAGTCCAACGGATTCGCGTGAAATCCGTCGGGAATATCGCCGCACAGGCCTGCAAACGAGCAAAATTACAAAAGTAGCCAGGGGAACGTCGGCGTATGGTATACCATTCGGTTGCATGACTATGCTCGGCGTCGGCGGCGCTTCCGTAGTCGTTGGAGACGTCGCTCGCTTGTATTCATTTTGTGCTGGTTGCGACGTGTAAGATGGCGCCTGAAATGCGCTGGACAGGTGCGAAAATTTGTTTTTCTCGACGGATATCGGGCAAGATTTTACCACGTAGCCGTTTGGACTGGATTTCAATTCTTCGGCGATGACGCTCAGAAGCGGATACTTTCTGTTGCTCAATCCGCAATGGCCGTTGAAATCGTCGAAATCCAACGTCCATATGAAAGCGCCTCCATATCCGTTTTGCTTAATCCAGTCCAGCTACAGTAATAAAATACAGTACAATGCCGCACAGAACAGTGGAGTACAGTAGCGTACGTTATAGCACAGTACAATATAGTAGAGTACAGGACAGTACAGGACAGTACCCATACAATACAATACAGTACAGTACAATACAGTATAGTACAAGATCGTACGGTATAATACAATACAGTACAGTACAATAAAGTATAGCCCATTACAGTACAGTACGATACAGTATAGTACAGTACAGAATAGCACAGAAATACCTTGATTCGAAAACTTTCTTCGTCGTCGTAACTGTACCATTGATCCTCGTGCACCATGTAAGGAACGGCCTGCTGATTATCCCACACTTTCTCAGTCTTGTTTTGGATCAGATCGCACAGCTAAAAACAAATTATCCGTCGGTGCCGCAACGATAGAGGATAATTTTCTACTTCGTAATAAGCCGCAACGCCGGCTTCCTGCACGAACTGCGTCGCTTTCGCAGGACCGTGAGCAGGGGCATTAAGACTCCTGTTGGTGCTGTCTTTCAACGTCCAGCCTCGACCGTACGTCGGCAGACCTATGATCACTTTTTCCTTCGGCATCCCTTTGTCCGACCATATTCTCGCGGCAGCTTGCTATAAAAAGGATAAAAGCTGTTAACAAATTTGTTTGTTCAACGCCGAAACGCTCCAAAATGATTTCATTATAAAAAATACAAAAACTGCGTATGATTTTCGAGTTATCCCGACTGAAACTAGTTTCAAATGAAAAGTCGCACTTGGAATTGAAAAAGTGCTTAATTCGCAGCGTCAATAACAAAATTTCTGACCGAACGATCCACATACCACGTTCCAATCTTTGTGAATTTCCTCATCGTCGGTTCCTCCGTGCAGGGGACTGTTCATGCCTGTTTTAGTTTCCCATGCTCCGTGAAAGTCGTAGCTCATCACGTTCACGAAATCCACGTATCTGAGCGTAAAAAACAAAAAACTTGACTGGACATCGCGCTAACTACGCTCGAAATCGAATTATCACTTGGCCACTTCGGGGATATCGTATCCTTGGCTGATCGTCGACTCAGCCGCCGACACGGCGGCGGCCAGCAGAAGTCTGGGTTTGTTGGAGCGCAGGGCTTCGTCGTCTATGGCGAACTTGAGTTCCTGAAACGAAAAATTGCCCGTTTCGTGATTCGAAAAACAAATTACGCGTCCTAGCGAGCGACGAATCGAGCGCAATTTTACTTTCATCAGCGACGAAAAGTTGTTCATATCCGATTGGCCCTGTGGGTATTCCCAGTCGAGATCGAGACCATCGAAATTGTGCAAACGAACGAACGCCAACGCTGACGTAATGAACGTTCGACGATTTTCGCCAGTGGCACTCATGCTTTTGAACAGCCTGTTTATTGAAATACAAGCAAGGGTCGAGTGCCCGTGGTTCATGCGCCCGAAGACCGGTCGACCACTTACGCCGTGCCGAACGTCCACCCGCCGATGGACAGCAACGTTTTCAAATTGTGGTCGATTTTCTTCAAGTCGTTCACCCTCTCGTACATGCCTTTCGCCCATTGCGCAGTTAAATCCGACGGATCGTAAGCTCTAAAAAAAACAAATAAACAAACAAACAAACAAACAAAAAAGTTGTTGGCTCGCAGCGAAATACACGCGCAAAATCGAAACAGATCTAGATTCTTGGTCGCGATTTTGATTTCCCCGAAATCGTCCGACGATGTCCCCGAAATCTCGAACGATTTCCCTGAAATCGCTGATGATTTTTCCCAAATCGCTGATGATTTCCCCCAAATCGCCGATGATTTCCTCGAAATAGCTGATGAATTCACCGAAATCGCTAATGATATTCCCGAACGTTCAATGATTTACAAGAAATCGCTGATGATTTCCCGAACTCCCTCACGATCAATTTACCCGAAATCGTTGATGATTTCCACTGAAGTCGTTGAAGATTTTTGCTCGGAAGTCGCTAGAGATTGTGAGTTTTTTTGCGCGTACCTGACTGTAAAATCGCTGTTCATCCAGCCGAACGCGTACAACATGTGAGTGCATAATCCCGGCACGTAATCCTCCGGCACATATTTTCCCCTCCCTTGACGATACTGTGACCAATTCGTAAAATAGCAAGGCCTCAGGTATTTGCCCTGAGTAATACGTTTGTCGTACGCTGAAATCGACCGTTATGTGAAAAACAAAACAAAAAATCTCACTGGCTATTGCAGTTTACCTTGTATTCTCGATTTACAATCGATGTTCAAAAACAGTGTTGCAACAATGCAATAAAGTCGAATTACGAACTGAAAGAACATTGAAAAAAAACTAAATTCTCGTACGGCTAGCGCGCTAAACGATTACAAAACAGCGTATTATGAGTCGACAACTATCCATGATACCGTCGGGCTACAAAAATGATATTTTTTAACATCCGGAAGTCGGTCGACGAAATTATTTACTGTACGCCGAGCCCTCCACTCATTGTGGGCGAGGGAGTGTAGCGAGTTTAATACGGTGGAAGCATAGGACAAAATGCAAACAAATTTTCAGTCGTCCAACGAACATTTTTACCTTCATGACTTCGCCTTTGCGGTGACGATTTTCGTTCCACACTTTCCAACAGTCAGTCACGTTCCGTCGAAAAACCACTAGCTAACGAGCACCCACAGCCGACGAACAATCGTCGGACGAGTGAAATTTCAACGACTTTCAACGGACTGTTTAAACAAAATTTGGTCGACGATAGGGTTGACGTTACTCGGACAGGGTTTCAATTTCGACCCCCCCTCGCTGACTCGGCGTCGAACCGTAATTGTTGTTCGCGACAATGGTTGACATTGTTCGACCTCGTCTAAATATAAACTTTGAGCTTTTTAGTTTCGTTTTGTCGTTCCAAGTTTTGTTTTCGGCTGCTATTTTGAGACTTCATTAGTCACTAGCTAAAAATCTTTGCACTTTGAGGCTGGTGTGACAAGTAGCCACTTTTTGCAGGTATTTTCGATTTTTAAACACTTTTGGAGCCAGTTGCACTCATTTAGCAACTTTTTTTTATGCCACTCACATGTTTTGCAGCGAATTGCATAGACATATGCAGACAAGTTGGGGCCAATTTGCAGTCACTTGTGTAGGCGCTTGTAGTCATTTGTAGTCACTTTGCAGTCACTGGTAGTCATTTTTTAGAAACGTGCAATCGCTTGTAGTCACTTTGCAGTGGGCTATAGTCACTTGTAGTCAGATGTAGTCATTTTGCTGGCACTTGCAGTCACTGCAGACACTTGTAGTCAGTTGTAGTCAATTTGCAGTCATTGGCAGTCATTTTTCAGGCACTTGTAATCCCTGGTATCGCTTGTTGTCTCTTTGCAGTCACCTGTAGTCATTTTGCAATCATTTGCAGTTACTTGGAGTCACTTTGCAGTCGCATGTAGTCACTTGTAGTCACTTTACAGTTAATTGCAATCAACTTAAAGTAAGTTTAACGTCACATTGCAGAATGTTGCAAATTTTCAGTCACATTGTAGTCGCGTCCAGGCAGCTGTTGTGACTTCCAGTCAGTTTTAATCATTGTAGTAACTTGCAGCCACATTGGAGTCACTTTCAGTCACTCTGCAGTCGTTTTGGTCCTCACTTGCAGCTAATTATAGTCATTTTGTGCTCACATTTTCTGTTTTGCAGTACATGAAGCACTTACTTTGGGATGATTTATTTCCATCTGTCAAAGGTTTTCATTTTCATTGAATCACAAAAGTTAAATACCACCGACAATAAAAAGAACAACATGTCCATAAAAAGCACAATATTACAATAATAAAAATGGCACAATTTGCCGTGGACAGTAAAAAGTTTCCAGCAAAAAACAAAAAAACAAATGCCAACAGACCCAGAAAAAGCAAAATTTTGAAAAACTAAAACTAAAAATAATCAAATAAAAAAATTGCAATTTTGATATGAAAATATCGCAGAAAAAATGAAAAAACAAACAAACACAAAACAAGATTCACGGCAAATCGAAATTTTTTCCATCAAGATACCAGATTCAGAAACGAAACAAAACACAACGAAAACATAAAGCTTACAGTTTCACTCGTTTTTTTTTCATGAACGCAAAATGCACCAATACAGTTTACAGTAAGACAAAAAAACGGCTTGCTCTTCATCATGGAAGACCGAAAACATCGACAACTTAAAACATGGACAATTTTGAAATTGTAACCTTTTTAAAACATAAAATTTATAGATTTTGTGATTCGAATTTCTTCCTTATTTGCATAGTATTTCAGCAGGGCCAATGCAGCAGGAAACAGCAGGTGACAATAAGAATAGAAATAACATATTAACAAAGTGCACTGATCTTGGACCCGATTGTTTTCCATTCAGAAATTTTTTTAATAAATAATTCGATCATCATCGATGAAAAATGTATTTTATAAATACGAGTCCAAAATGTTAACCTGAAAACAAAAAATACTGTTCAATATTAGCTTGATCGGTGACTAGAGTTGCTTGTTAAAGGGCTCACTATCTATGGTTGTCCAGTGACTATAGTTGATTAGTGACTATGCAAAAATGTTGCATTTTAGCTTGAAACTGAGATGAAAACTTTGTGAAATCAGAAAAGCGACCGCAAAATGGTAAATTACTGATAAAATGTGCCTAGATTTTTCATTTCGCTAAAATAATCGCCGTCAAAGCGAAAAAGGTCGATGTTTAATCAAATTGATGGCTAGATGGAAATTCTCAAAAGACTCGCTCCCCGGAGATGTTAATCGTGCCAACAAACATAGAAAACCTTTTGGCGTGTCACATTTTAGTTTTTCGAGCGCAGATTAGCGCAACATTTATCATTGTAAAAAAAAGACTAGTCCTCACCGAGGTTCACTGGTCTGTCTTCGACTTCTAATTCCTGCGTGGCCGCGTTTAATCCTTTTTGCTTCCTGCCGCCGATAAGGAAAACCAACGCGGCGATTATGTATATGCCAAATACGAACCAAGCCAATATCGTCGAGTAACCGTATTTAGTTTTTCTAACATAATCTAAGCCGGTGAACTTCGCATTTCCGCCAGGACCTTCGGCGATGGCTTGCCATTCGTTGATTGAATGGCTTAACACTTCAATCACCACCAAAATGCACATTGCTACAGAAAAGAAGGCACAGCCAGTGAATTTATTGGTTTACAAATTGCAGTAGTAGTAAGTCTGAGCACTTTGAGGAGCAAATAAGCTCCGCCTCTATACTTTGCGTGTGTACTACTGTTACTACAAAAGCGCTTGCAAAATCAACTTTCCTTCATTTATATAACAGCAATTAACACTTCAAATACCACTAAGAACACATTGCTACCAAAAAGAAAGCGATACCAGTGAGATTTTTGGTTTGTCAAGTTGCAGTAGTAGTAAGTCTGATGGCTTTGCAGAGCAAGTAAGCTCCGCCCCTCCTCTTTGGTATGTACTGCGCAGCCTACATTAGCGCTTTCATTCGTTTCTAGAATGGCTTATCACTTCAATCACCACTAAGATGCACGTTGCTACCAATAAGACAGCAGAGCCAGTGAGATTATTTGTTTTTCAAGTTACCGCAGTAGTAAGTCTGAGCACTTTGTGTTGCAAACAGTCCGCCCCTTATACTTCGCGAGAACAGCGCAGTATATGAATAAGCACTTGAAAAACAACTTTCATTCGTTTACAGAATGGCTTATCGCTTCAAGCATCGCTTCAATCATCACTTAGACACACATTGCTACCAAAAAGAAAGCATAGTCAGTGACATTTTTGGTTTTTCAAGTTGCAGTAGCAGTAAGTCTGAGCGCTTTGCGGAAAATAAGCTCCGCCTCCTAAACTGGGCCGATTACTACAGAGCTGAAAAATTAACTTTTTTTTACCAACTATGGCCATTAATCCAGCCGTTAGCCTTTTGTACATGTATCTATGATGTCTGAAGCTGTACAATGCTAAGAACACGCCGGATACCATTAACGCCAAAGCGATAATGCTGAAAACAGCTTGCGTTCGATAATAATCTAAAAAATACGCAAATTTTGTTTTTAACTTCACTCGCCATTTCACTTAAGGAATGTGGTTTTTTTTCTTCACTAGCTATTTCTTTCGAGCTACTAAAGTCTACTGTATCGAAAGAACAGGTAACAAACGCAAAAAGCAATTAGTTTCGGCATTGAAATTTACTCGTTATCTTTTCGAAACCGTTATTTATAAATCAACGCTTCCCTCGGCGAGGCGGCCATTAAAAACATGAGAATTAAACTTGGAAATTGCGATTTTCGAATCGCTGATCGTAAATAAAAACAGCGAGCGATGTTTACGAAGAGATTTACTGCCGTTCAACAATGTAACTCAGTCTGACGCGTAAGAAAATCCAGAGATGAAATTCCTGCGGTTATTTTGCAGTAAAAAATCGGCGCCGGCCAGTCGTAAAAAAGTTCTTTAGAGTTAAAAGTTTTAAGATTTGTTTTTGAACGACTTTAGATGAATTTTTTAAGGATTAACGTGATTTTCTATTTCAACCACTTAATCGCTGTTTAAATGCAAATTGGGGAGAGTTGAAAAGGATTTTTGCAACAATAATTTTGCTTTCGAAACATTTTCTAGAGATTAAATTGGTTTCTAACTTTCCATGGAAATCAAAGCAAATGTTGCGCTACGGCCGGTGAGTTTTTGGGTCTCGACGCGAATCAAATTTGGAAAAAGTGTGCGCTAGCGCTAAATTTTAAAATAAATATTTTCGTTTGTCCGTTGTAATGATTTAACTTTTCGATCGGAATTTCGCTTGATTGATAGCGGCTACAATCTCGAAAATTATGAACGCAAACACCATTCGTTAAAATATAATTTCAAATTTTCGATCGTCGCCGAACGCAAGTCGGGGCGAATTTGACAAACGAGCGGGGGGGGGGGGGGGAAAACGATAACCGCCTAGGTAAAACATAAAATCGGGGAAAAAATCAAGTTATAAATTTTTGCTCGTTTCGATATGAAATATTGACACTTACGCGGCAAATCGTGGTCGTTTAGCCTCGTTCGATTCGGCGGATTGGGAAAATGAGGCAACCATTCGACTGAAAGAGAACGAGAAAAAGTTCCAACAATGCAATTAAGCGCGGCGCGGATTTTGTTTAAAATTGTTCAAACTTAGTTTACGGAAACGAAAATCCGAAGGAAAAGCGAAAAAGTCCTATTACCTTGAATTTCCTTTTTTAGATTCTGATCGTAATCGGTTCGCCATTCGCCTGAAACCAGAATATGCCCGTTAAGTCGCCGGACACGACGCGTTATTCGCCTTTCCTGCTAACTTACCCCAGATTCCTAAGTGCAATCGAGTGGACATGTTTTTACTGTGCTGTATATCCACGCGAGCCCAATGAGGTGTGGCTATGCTAATTATGAAGAATAATATCCCGACCACCGTTAATCCAGTGGCGGCGAACATTAATCGCCTCTCCAATAGGACGCGATTATACGTTTGCTTGTTGACTATCTGATATCCTTCCAGATCCACTAAATTCCTCGTTATGTCGGCCATGTCTGAATAATAAGACATTGTAAGCTGATTTTCGAGCTCGTATGGTCGGCGAGCGCGATAAGTGGCTAGCTAGCGCAATAAATCGACTAGCTATTAATCGCAATGAGCAAATTGTCAAACTTTGAGATGATTGACGCGATCAGTGGCCGTTTGGCTGTTTATAATTATCCGCGCCGACTGCCGCTGATGAGGAAGTAATAAAAAAAAAGTTAATAACTCTAGCGCCACCGTCGTACTTTACCTGTTGATCCTTTCGTGGGGGTGAAACGTAAAATGGACGGAATAGCGCTTGCGCGAAGCACAAAATCGCACCCGGAGCGTTGAGGACAGGTGCCAAAGTGGCGTCGAGAGAATTTTTAAAACTACTGCCTGTTCGTCGATATGCTCCAACGGGCCAAACAACTATATCGTCTCTTCTTCTTCTGATTCTTCTGCTTCTTTTCAAAGTCTCCTTGTCGTCGCCGTCGCCCGAAACTTTCAACAGGGTACGTCGTCTGGTGAAATGCAAGCAAAAAAAGATAGCCGGGCGATGAGCGTGCGAGGAGGAGGAGGAGGAGGAGAGAACCTCCGACTGAAAATTGTTCTCGACTGGAAAAACGGCTAGCGAAACGACGGTGCCGATCTTACGACGAAATAGCTCGTTTCGGCGTCGTGCTCGAGTTCGATGAGCGCCAATATGCAAAACAAACACGGCGCGCTTCTCTTCTTCTTCCTCAGTGGACGCAGCTGCTCGCTACCTAGCAAACTATAGACCGATAGTTCCTACGTGAACCTCTCAACTATAGTCGACTGTATCTGGTGGACTCTGCACATCGGAACGATGGTATCGGGGTGGTCCGGAATCCGATTGGCGCCCCGCGGCTGACTTACGCCAGCACTTCCGTTCTTCGAAAAAAAACGGCTGGAATTTTTGACTAATTACAAAAAACCCGAAAGAGTTCAACTTGAAGATCGCATTCGCAATATTTGCGAATGTTTCATTTTTTGGTCGGAAACACGACAAAAGGAAGCGTTTGACGGCGCAAATATGTCATGTTACGAGGACTTTTCCTGTTTATTGTCTCGAAAATCAATTTCGCCTACCTCTAAAAATGTTTCATCGTGCTCGTCAAGCGTGCATGAATCGAAATGATCAAATGCTGACAGCGAACTCTAGTTGTCACTTCATTATGCACTATAAATTAATTTCGTACCCTGACCGAGGATAACCGGATTAGCTTGCGATGACTCATCATCTTGCTTGAGGTGATCCCTTAATTGGCTCGTGATCTCGTAAATTAGCTAGTGATGACTCAAAAATTAGTCAGTAATGACTCAGAATAAGCTAGCGATGAATCAGAAATTATTAAATGACTCATCAACTGGCTAGTGACGGCTACGCTTTTTTAAGTGCGCTTGGAATTTTATTTTCGTGACTCTTTCGAAGGATATGAAATTACCAACAAGTGAATCGAAGCGAAAATTCGAAACGTCCCTTGCTCCTTTATTCGACCTGACATTTTTGCAATTAGCCCGTAAATGGCAAAAGCAAGGGGGGATTTAAGAGCAGACCCGGATCGCAATCTGTGCAAGAACGAAGTACGCGTCATTTTAGGCAATGCTTAGTGAAAATCATAGTAAATCCCTTCCGTGCTCGAATCGAAGCTCGCCAGGCTTTTATAGTGTTCAATTTCTTCCTTGAAGTGTACCGTCGGACGATTAATGAACATGTTGATTGTGAAAGACGTTTCGTATTACTTTTCGCTTCAGGAACTTGTCTAAAGTTCAACTATAGTCACTGTCTAAATTCAACTATAGTCACGTCTATTTTGAACTATAGTTACCGTCTAAAAATCAACTATAGTCACTGTCTTAATTTAACTATAGTCTCTGTTTAAAAATAGGCTGTAGTCACTATCTACAAATCAACTCTAGTCACTGCCTAAAATTCAACTATAGTCACTGTCTAGAAACAATACTTGCGATGTAAATATCATTTTCCGCGATAATTGTGCAAAAAAACTCAACTATCGGGTTACTTTTTACTCTTACACAAAAAATTTCGCTATTTGTTTTGGCCTCGAAGACAAATTTCGAGGAAAATACTCGAAACATTTTCATACAATCTCGAGAACTATATAACACCATTGAAACTTACTCGAAATGTTTTTGTACCTCTATTGAATACTTTTTGTTCATAAATGAAGTACTTTTGTCTCCTGATGAAATACTTTTTGTACGTGGACGAAGTACTTTTCGTACCTTTGCGAAACACTTACATGCATCAGTGAAACATTTTCTGATCCATTATGAACAACTTTTTGTCCCACGATGAAGAATTTTTTACAGGAATTTTGTTTTTACGAAGCTTTTAGGAGCAGAAAAACAAAACGTCTGCACTTTTTTTTGCAGTTTACCTGAAACGAGTTTTGAAATTGTTTGGAATAAAAAAAATTTTCATCCAGATGTTTGGACGAAAAGTTTACAGAAAAAGTTTTGAAAGCGAAAACAATAAACAACTTTCACTAGCTAGCCAGTGATTTGCGAGTTCGATTTGCGAAACGAAATGTAATCAGTTTCACAGATTGGAAAAACAATTTAAAATGCTGTAGTAAATAAAATTCAATGCAGCCAGTGAATTTCCAGGGTTGTCCAGTGACTATAGTTTCGGCGACTATAGTTGTCCAGTGATTATAGTTGTTCAGTTCTATAGTTGTCCAGTGGAAATAGTGTCCAGTGACCACAGTTGTCCAGTTGACATAGTGTCCGGGGACTATAGTTGTCCAGTTATCCAGTGACTATAGTCGTTCAGGGGACATAGTGCCCAGTGACTACAGTTGTCTGGTGGCAATAGTTGTCCAGTGACTATAGTTGACATGTTACAACTGTGAAATATCACAAAAACTTTATTCAAAAACAAATATAAACAATAAAAGTTTCATAAAAAAATCAACTATAGTGTCGTAGTCAGTGAAATTACGGAACTGCCAGCTGCCCAACTGCTGTTCTCGGTGTTGGGTTCCAAGAAGGAACACCTAGTCGACGGTATGCTGTACTGAAGAGCGTTGGGAATGGCAAGATTTTTGCGTGGGTCGTCGTCGGCCGTGCTCATTTTCGAATCGCTTTCTTCTTCGAGTCGATCGGCGGCCAGCGGCGATAAAGCCAATTTCTCCATGGACTTGCTCGATACCCGACGATATCTTCGAGTTCTCGCCACTGGCTTGCTGCTAGCCACGCTGCTGCTCAATCCACCAAGGCCACCTACAAATATTGTCAACTATAGTTCAACGGATACTATAGTCTCGCGGGTATAGGGTAGGCAACTATAGTCTCGCGCCTTGTACCCAAAACGTTGCTCTTGAACAACGATCTAATTTTATATCTGTTGAACATTTGCTCGTCGTGTTTGGCCATGTAAACGAAAAGTATCAAAAAGGCGGCGATCTCCGTGAATAAATACGACGCAACCACGGTGAAAAACGAATATCCGTAGTGGTACATGAACAGCGGCTCGTCCATGGGCGTCTCTGGCCACAGGCGCTTGCCCACCTCCCTCGTGACACTGTGAGCGTACATGACCAAGCATAATAACGACGAAAGGCCTGAAAAGTGATAAATTAGACAGTGACGTCATCAATTAGAAAGTAGATAGTGACGTCATCTAGGACATAATACGGACAGTGACGTCATCAAGGAGAAAAGTACACCGTCATTACAAAAGAAGAACAGACATTGACGTCAACAAGGCGAAAGAATAGACAGTGATATCATCGTGTAGAAAAATAGACGGTGACGTTACCAAGGAGAAAGTCGACACGATTTACCTGTAAAAATCTGCAGCACACCGGTGGAAAGAAACAACCGATACGATCTGTGCTTACAAGTGCAGCCGATCGTAACGAGCAACGAGAAAATCACGAGTATCGTCGATAGAAGAACAATCGGAGCAACAATTCGTACGGCAACTGAAATGAAAAACAAAAAAATCGCCCGGGCCCGTCGATTTTACAGAATGGCTGCTTGATTTCGCTGCAACTTACTTTCGACCGATGTCGTTGTATCGCTCGACTCGTCGTATTGGAAATGGTCCACTTGGAAACAATTGTACGGAGTTCGAGCTGTAAAAAAACTAATTTCTCGTCGGCTGTACCAGCGAAGCTGTCCCAATACTCGTCGACTTACGATCCATCCAACACCAAATCCACGGGCCCATAGTTGCAGTCTTGTAATAGTGAGGCAGCAGATACTCAGGCAATGAATCGTTGGTTCCATTTTCCACGTAATATTTCAGCCATTCGGAAGTGTACAACCAATTATTTGTGGAACATCCGACCATCATGGACGACACAGCGAACATGGAAAATATCAGCGCAAGGCGAATAAACAGCAAGCGATTTTTATGCGATAATTTCATAATTTGATTTTGCGGATAATGGTAGAGTTTTGGAGAATTTAATAGCTTGGGCGAATTCATTTTTGCACCCAACCGAGTAGATCGCAAGCAAAAATCGGTCGTCGAAATCAAACGAAAGCGTCCACTTCCGACTTCGATCCGCTTTTGATATTAAAAACGTTCTACGTTCGACCGTTTTGCGAATTCGCAGTAATCCAATTACGATTTCGAATGCGGTTAATGAGTTTCCATAAATGATCCGAATATCGACGATTTCCAGTCGCATAGTGGTCGCCATTTGAGCGGAAGCGCGTTAAAAATGAAAACGCTGCGGAAAATTACTTTATTTTTGTTTTTACCGAATGAAAGCTTATCCAAGATGTTTAAAAATCAACGCCAAAAGTTATTGAAACAATTTTTATCGAGCCGTAAATTAGTTTCACCATTTTGTAAATTAATTCTGGCGCTATCTACTGTAACTGATCAGAAATTGTGATCTTAAAGTTTCCACTTATAGCACGATTGGCAGCAGGCAAGAAATATTTCGGGCAAATTTCTAGATTGTATTGCGAGAAACCAACAAACGAAAGAGAAGAATGGGTTTTTCACGATTTTACTTCAAAACTATCAATTATTGACGCAATTTCAAGAAATAAATTTGCGAAACAGTCCAAATTTCTGTTCAATTACAACGACCGTCCATTTAAGCATATGCCGACAAAAATTAAAGAATTATTCAATAAGGATTCATCTTTTCATGTTTTCTACGATTTTTTTAAACATCGTCCGCTAGCAATCGACAAGAATTTTATAATTGGTGTCCAAAATTTTGCGTTAAATACGGCGATGAAATCAATTTCGTCGGAAATTCTTACTACTTTATTGGTCTTGTCAGTCGCGCAACTAACGGGTGTCCCCAAAAAATCTGCACAACCAAAGATGCGCGTGCTGCAGATCAATTTATACTGTTATGTTGGAAAGTTGCATACCAATCGATAGAGCTTGAAATTCTGCACCTAGTAAGCAGTATCGGATTAATCTCGGATGAATCGTAATTAATAAAAATGTCGTCAAAAGAATCTACCCTCTGAACGCGCATGTACAACTTCTATCAGAGAAATATTGAACAAGGAATATCGTTCACTGTTCGGCACTTCGAGGCAGAAAATGTTTCACGGCGGACAGTCTACAATATTCTACATCGTTACAAGAATGGTGAACCTAGAGTTAGAATATCGAGTTGCAGAGAGTTAATTTAAAAACCAACGGCGGAGCTTTAAAAATGGTAGACTGGGCCTCGTTGGAAGGTTTGGCCTTGTTTGGCTTGCCCGTCACAGACGAGACGCGGTAAATGCAAAGTAAGTTATTATTGTGCATGTCTTATGAATTCATAAGTCGACTTTGTTAACATTTTTCGTTATCCAAAGTGGGATTCAAGCTTAGTTGAATTATTTGTTTGAATTATCTAGTTAGCTAGGCAATCTTCTTTTGATGCATATTTCGAGTTTTATAGCATTTTCAGTTAATTACATAGCTCAAAGAAGCAGTAAATTTCAGTTTCATGATTTATTTTCTCAAGAAAGAGTCACTAAAAAATTCCATTTCATAATCTGCATAAATGTAAGGGATGTCGAAATAAGTGAATTGCATGTGTTTTACGTAGTAGAAACAAAATTAGACATGTACGACACAATGGGGGCGTTAACAGGAGTTGAATGAATAGAATGAAGCAAACAGTTTTGTTGGGATTTTGTAAATCAGTCAATGTTAACTGAAGTTGTATCTGTTAAACCTTGTGAAGAGTCGTTTATTATCTTTTAGAACTGGTAGTCAATTTTTGGCAGCAATACTCAGATTTATTGAACAGGATAAAGTCGAACTGTCAACCTCTTTTCGGACAAGTTTATTCACACTACTTCCATGCTTGCTATCACTGGATACCTTTTCACCATTATCCGATCATCGAGATACACGTTTCCTAGGATATATTTTGCACACACTAACATGCCTGAATATTGAATATCCTGACTAAGTGCGCCGCAAACTAATTTTACCAATATGTGAGCAATGTTTTTGCGACAGTGTTGAACTATCATTGATAAAGAAAAGATTATTTAACTTAATTCGTATCAGCCAATCGGTTTCAGCTTGGGAAATCAACGCGCTTGAATATGATCAACATTTTTGGTTGAATTTTTATCGAAGCATTCACAAAAAATGTCGAAGCTCATATTGGCAACGTTCAGGACTGCAAGTTTGTTTAAATGTTGCTTTCAAATTCGACCAAGAAGAACGTTTCGTGAAGATAATGAAACCAATTTGGCTTAAGGAAATGGTTGGAAGTTTCGCGAAGCTTGTAACATTAGATTCTCAAAGGAAACAAGACATTGAGCCAAATTCAATCTTACAATGGGTGCCAAAAGTATGGGTACACTTAACTTATGTGCTCATATTTTTAAGTTCGCCATTTTTGAACAAGAACAACCAAGACGCCCGGCTTGTTTCTTGTTAAAAGGAAGTACTTTCAAGTGCCTTTTGATAATTTATCCAAAAATTCGCTCTATCCAACACCTGATAATGGGTAAATTATGCTCTAAATTACCAGGTACAAGAGCGAAAATCGTATTTTTGAAAAATGGCTGTAATTTGTCATACAGACAAGTTGCAGAAGAATTGAAGGGTGTCGGTCATAAAGGTGCTATGTATGTATGCTATGTATGCTCACATAGCACCTTTATGACCGACAC
>JAQGBA010000559.1:0-30188 GCA_034698125.1 Prionchulus punctatus | reverse complement strand
CATGTACTGATAACACATAAAAATTAGAATTTTCATTGGTCATTTGCTGACCAACGGCTGAAAACGGGCCTCTATAAATTTTAGTAATTATAACACACATATGTAGCTACACTTCTGCATTTTTTGTTTTTCAATTGGCGCGGACCACTTAGGCGCCATCCCTCGTAAGCCATACAATGCGTTTCCATGTTCTCGACCACTATCCGGACGAAATTGTGTGTTCTGCGCAGGCATCATTGATATCGCAATTGTATTCGAATTTACCATCCAATTTGCCCATTCCAATCACATCGTAGGCTTTGATTCGTTCGTCGTCAGCCGATTGGCATTCGCCATCAATGCACCATTTTCCCGCAGCGCACGGAGTACGATCTTCCAACTTTTCCTTTATTTCTAGGTCTTTGGAATCGACAAATTCGCCAATGATCACGTTTTTACCATGATGAGCGTGCGACAAAAGATTCGTGCAACGAGCGAATGAGCAATTGACTGGATATTTTGGATGATACATTTTTTCAGTTGGTTTTTAAACATAGGATGATTTCGGCACGTGTCGTTGAGAGATGGAAGCATCTCACTGAAATAAAGCAAATTATTTGTTTCTTCTGACGATCAAACCAGCAAAATATGCTTACTTGTCGATATCTGATGAAGTCATTTTCAGCACTACGAGGCCGACGATAATCGCAACTAAACAAACACATGAAACGACGCAACGAACGATGATTATAGTTTTTGATTTCTGTTTAGCAGACGAAATATCTTCCTTATTCATTTTGAACTTATTTTTCGATACTTTGACGGCTTCGTACGGAGACATCGGTGAACTCTGCGGACTTTCTTTATTCTTTAAAACCAAACAAAATTGTTACAATGTTTAAATTAATTTCAAGCATTTAATTTTACTTTTTTAAGAACGGACAACTATTGAACTTCTTTAGCGGATTTATCGACGATTTCGAGAGATTATTTTTGGCTTGTTGAACGGATTTATTGAGCTTGCTTGTGGTGCCGGCTTTACTTTGCCGACAACACTCGACCGACAAACGGGAAAACAAACGAACGAAGTGATTTTCGAAGGTTGTGTAAAGTGTTAAAAACTGTAGAATTGTGTTTTCTTCAAGAAGTGCACCGAAGATCTGAAGCAAAAGCCGATTTTTTTGTTACTTTTTTCGAATGTAAAATTTCATTGTCTCTCGCCTTCGATTATTTTCGTTTTTGTTAAATTAATTAAAGTAGAAACATTTCGCAAGAACATCTGTTTGCAGAATAAAATACAAGTCAAAGTTGGCAGCCGTATCCTGCAGCTAATGACAAACTGTTCTACAAACAGCTTTCGTTTCAATTTTCTAAAAATAAAAGTGTTTTAAAGTTGATACAGAAATTTCTCATAGTACAGTAGTCGGAAACCAGTTTCTGAAGTTATACGCTAGATATATTTTGATATTTTTGAACTGAAATGCAAAGTTGAGTGTTCTGCAATTATCAGTCGGACTTTCGAAATTGAGCACCCCAAAACGAAATATAATCGTTTAGCCCTAATGTACTTTTTTTTTATCTCTGACTGTGTCCTTATGTTCACTAGACATAATTCCATTAAATTGCTTGCCTGCTGGCAATAAGTGTTTAACTGTACTTTTAAAAGAAAACACATTCGAGTAACAATGGAGCAACTTTACAACGAAGAGAATCACAAAAAATAAATCAACAAAAAAACCAATAGTCGAACCTAATCGCCAAGTAGTGATTGCGGTGAAGAGCAATTAAGACAAAATAATTAACGCTAAACGAAAATATTGATACAAGTTTAGATACCTTACGTGTGGAACGAAAAAACTATTAAAATTTTTAGTATTCAGAGTTGATTTATTAAATGCAGATCTGCAAAACTGTATTCAATCCATTCACACAAAATCAATGTTTTTGCTTTTAGTTAACATCATTCATTTTTGAAGGCGCTCCAGGGTTTAAAATACCTTGAATCGTTTCCGTGAATTTATTTATATTTAGCGGGTCGTCAGGATTTATGCAACTTCCTCGTATCAAGGCTGATGTGCAGTCGCATTGACATATTCCTTCTCGGCAAATTGACCTCAATGGACACATTGCCGAATGATAACATACATCACCCACGTTCACTTTCGAGTAACAATTTCCGTCGACGTTAACTTGCAACAAAACGTTGCATGATTTTTGGCAAGTGGGAAACGTGCTCGAATTAACTTGAACATAGCCAGTAGCGCAAATACATTTGTTTGATTTGCATTTCATCTGTGATCCACCTTCGCATTGCCCATCTTCGATACAATTATCACCCCAATGTGCCTTCTAAAAAACAATACGTGACCAAATTGTAGTGCACGGAAATAGCTCATCATGTATAAAGGGTGTACCGGCAAACATTTTCCATTGATAAACATCGGTGTTGGTTCTCGACACGGTCTTGCGCAACAAAGAACGTTTTTTGCGTCGTGGTCTTCAAAAAGTTGGCAATAATGGGTGGTGAAAATTGGACATCGGTCGCCGACTGCCGCACCAGCAGCGCAACTTTTTGTTAAATCCGGCGAACCGTACGGACAGTACAATTGACAGCAATGGCCGATGTCTGGTTTACCAAACGTTGCGCAAGTGTATCCTTTCGGGCACGTATCTTGTTTCTCACTGTTCGAAGCCACCACTGCATCATTTACGAGAATTTTTTTGCACGTTTTTGTGGGCGCAGTACCGTCCGGGCATGCTGAAACAAATATCACTCAAATGTTCTCTATTTCTAACCACGACGAACAGAAATCACTCACATAATGTGCATGCAGATGCACTTTTCTTTGCACCTGCAATGCAATCGCATACTTTTGCTGCGGTGCAATATGAGTTTGGAATTTGACAATCGTCATCTTTGGTACATTTTCCGCCCAAAGTTGTAGCAACTTTTTGGCATTCTTGTCCAATCAAAGTTTCTCCACTTTTGCAAGCTGAAATGGTACAAAGTAAGGCGACATTTTGGAATAGTTAGGTGCAATATTTTGGCTCGGAAATCGTTTTAAACTTTGCTCACTTATGATACATTGAGCCCCATCAACTTTTCCACCGAAACAAACGCATTTCCCATTTTGGCACAATAAAGGAGCTTTACAAGTTGATTGACAAGTCGCTCCTATGCTTCTTCGCGCTACAATTTTTGAGCAATTCGTTACTTATAGAAAGACCAAATCCATAATACATGTCACTTCAATTTACCGGGTCGGCAAGACAAATTATTGTCATCAATACTAATTTCCTCAAAATCAAATGGGCAAGTACATTTTCCCTGTTTGCACTGATAATAAGGACCTTCGCAGTCTTCATCGGATGCACATTTTTCATACAAATGTTTTCCTGTAAAATTTTCTTTTATTTAAAAAAAAAAACATTAAAACAAAATTAAAAACAATTTTTACCTCTGCACGTCGGTTGAATTGATAAAATCCTTTTGATACAAATAAAAAAGAAGAAACCTTGTAAGTAACAATAATATTTCATTGTACTAGTTATATAGCAGCGACCAATTCATATCGAAACTAAAGGTGACACCAGAAGTGGAAAATAACAAACATGGAAAACGAAAACGTTACATTGTCGGCGGACAGTATGAAGGTTTTGAGACAGTCCGGTTTTTACAAACTATTCTATTTTTGAACTGTTTATGTGGGCTTTGTTTATTTCTCCATCTTCATCCCATGACACCTGGTTATGGTGTCGATTGCAAAGTAAACGAGGAGGAACGTAACGTTATACCACGCATAACGGCTACTAAAAGCTTTGTTTTAATACTATAATGAGAAACAAAATGCTTTTTTGATATTTTTTTGCCTAATCGCAGAACAAAACATTCAGAAAATTTCCTTAACACTTTTTTAACTTAGATTTGTAAATTCTTTGCTTCTCTCTCAATGTTTGAAACCAATAATTAATATTACTTTATTTTGGAAACTTCTATTCGAAAAAAATGTATTACAATATTTTTAATGTATTTTTGTGCTATTAATTTTTTTTTTGAAACTTTTTATTTTCCAGTTGCCCCACCTCCGCTTCCACCACTCGGATTTAAAATACTAGTGATAACTTCGGTCAATTTGTTGGTGCCACCTGGATCGTCAGGGTCGATGCATGAATTCTTGGAAAGTGCTGAACTGCAGTCGCATCCGCAAATTCCTTCGCGGCAAATGGATCTGGCCGGGCATTGTCCAGAACTGATACAAGGATTGTCAACGCCGACTTTCGTGTTGCAATTGCTTTCGACGTTTGTTTGCGTTAGAATGTTGCAAACTTTTTGACATTGCGCAAACGTATTGTTGACTTGAGCGAAACCTTGTCTGCAAACGCACACGCCACTTTTGCATTGCATCGATGAACCACCTTCGCATTGGCCATCTTCTTTGCACGCATCATTCCAGTGAGATTTCTTGAATTAAAAATGTCCGTTAGCATGTTCGTTTATACCTTCGTGAATATTTTTTATACCTGCAAACATTTACCAGCGACGAACAAAGGAGTCGGTTCCCTGCACGGACTTGGACAACAGAGAGAATTTTTCGTTCCTCTATCTTCGAACGTTTGACAATAATGCGTTTCTGGACATTTGCTAGCACCGGCGGCTCCAGCTTCGCAACTTTTGGTCAAATCCGGGGAACCGTACGGGCAATAAAGTTTGCAACAGTGACCAATGTCGGGTTTTCCATATGTTGCGCAACCGTAACCTTTCGGGCACGAATCCTGTTTTTCACCGTTAGCCAAGGCGTTAGCATCGTTGACCATGATTTTACTGCACGTCTGCGTCGGGGCTAGACCATCGGGACAGTCTTTAAATGAAAACCAACAATGCATCGATCGGATCAATTTTTGTACTAATAATGTACTTACTCAGCGTACAATAAGCCCCGCTTTTAGTTGCACCTGGAACACAATCACATCTTCCTCTGCTACAGAGAGAATTTGCAGGTTGACAATCTGCATCTGCTGTACATGCACCTCCCAGTGCACCAACAGTGCGACATTCTTGTCCGACCAATGTTTGACCAGATGGACACTCTAAAATGGCACAAATGTTCTCTGTAAAAAGCCATTTCATAAAGCAAACCAGTAAACTTACTGACAATACATTGTCCGTTTGCGCCGGTACTGCTGCCGGGACCAAAGCAGACGCATTTTCCACTTTGGCATAGCAAAGGTGCCGTGCATGCCGTGTTACATGTTGCTCCGACAGCTTTCGGTGCTAAACGAAACAAAAATGCAACGAAGAAGTTGCTCAATAGTGTCGTTTATCTTTTCGAACCTGGTCTACAAAGCGTGTATTTATCGGATAATTGAACACTGTCGAAATTAAACGGGCACACACATTTTCCTTGAACACATTGGATGTTGAAACCGTCGCAGTCTTCGTCACAAGCGCATCTTTCGTTAACTCTTTTTCCTTAACATTTAAAAATCAAATCTATGAATCAAGAAAACTTATCATAATTTACCTCTGCAGGTTGGATCTATTGCAATATTCGGCGAGATAAACAAATTAATTATTAGCAAAACAAAAATTGTTAGAACTTTATGCATTGTCTTCCAACCATCTGTACGCAAAAGCGAAACAGATATGACTCCAAACTTATTACAACACAGAACGAATGGATAGTTTGTAAAAGTTGAGCATCCGGTTTATGGACAACGTCGTTTTTGTACGAAAGTGGGAGTATTTTTCTCGAGTGAAACCCACGATAAACGCCCGAAAGACTTTGCAAATCGTCGTCTATATTTTGAAAACGAGTTTCTGGTAACGTTTTCAAGTAAAATCATAAGACTGTCCAGAAACGCATTTTCAATCGCTGCGGTAGTTTATTAAAGCTTTCGATTAGAAATTGACAAGCAAGATAATTTGGGCATTGAATTATAAATACAAAAAAGCATTCAATGATGGTTCAAACAATTTTCCCATTTTGTACAATTTCCATCGAAATTCGTTACGTATCCCAAAGTGACGTCGCAAACGCAATGTAGTGGACATTCTTGCGGTCCTCCAGTCGGACTTTCGCAATCAATGCAAAATTCTGGACATTGTTCAGGGACTTTTATACCGAGCTTCACATGGAAACAACTGCAATGTTTGTAACAAGACGTTGCTTCAATTTGCAAGGGGTTGCATTGAACAGTGACGATTTTTGCTGATTTGCTGGAATAAAAATTAAATTATTGATGAAAATATTATATCGAGACAATTAGGATGAATTATTCATTGCACAACCTTTTTACTATTACTGTTCAAAAACTGACATCAAAATCGAAGAAAAATTTATCGTACCGTATGCAAATACTTTCTCGGGCAGAAGATATTAAAACAATGACGAGTAAATAATAATGCATTTTGAACAATCAAATGAAATTTTTTAAGATGAAAGACTAAAGTTAGAAAACAGCTGCTGCAAATATGTATCCCCGACAATGAAGTCCATTAACATTAACATTAACATTGGGATGAATGATGTACATTTTTGCCAAAAACTAGTTCGTCAACATTAGAAAACTGTTCGAAAAAGGATTTACAATAATCTTTCAAGAAGCACTTTTGAAAAACGAAAGTGAAACGAAAGCGTGACAACACCCGAGGGGATAATCGGCAAAAATGTAAAGGTTGACTATCCATTGGTATACAATTTGGGAAAAATTCGAGGAATCAAAAAAATAGGGAAAATTGAAAAATTCCTCAATTAAATTTCAGACTATTACAGAAATTTTCGAGACTGAAAGTTATTTAATTAAAAAGGTCTCTCGATTCAACGCATAATCACTGCAGAGGCGAGTTACCGAAAATTGCCGAATCACAAATTTTGCTGAACTGTCACGTGACTCAATTCGGGAGGCTTCGTTTTCAAAACAGGCGTTTGATGATTAGGAGCTCATAGTTCATAATTCGGGTTAAATCTGATTTCATAATTTTTTGTGCAACGATAAAAAAAAGAAGTGCTATATGAGTTTCGGAAATTTGGACCAATAAATGCCAAAATGGACGAATATCACATCAATTTCGAAGAGTTACCGGTTAAATCCGATGAAAAACCTGACGAAAACGTTAGCGAAAGCGTAATTGGTCCGCAAAATGGTATATTTAATTATATTTATGAAACTTTTTATTTGTTTTTACGTCTTTAATTTTATTCTTAACTCATTCGTTTCTTTTGCACAGGATTTCTTGGAACTTTATGCCTTTTCTACAGCACGAGTCCGTTCAGCGATTTCGCCCCGTATCCGTTCATTATCGACGGCAAATTATATCCGTCGATTGAACATTACGTCCAATTGCAAATGTTTCAAAGTTTCGGTTTGTTTAAATTGTCAATAAAACTAATTACGATCACGGACGCCGTCGAATTTCGTCGAACGGTTCGACAGAATATTAAATCCTTGTCTAAATCGGATATATTTTCGGAGGAAATGTTTCAACTGTGGCGCCATAAAAATTTAGAAACCGTTTTACGAAAAGCTAATTTCGCAAAATATCAACAACATCAGACGATTCGTGAACAATTGTTGCAAACTGGCGAACGAATTTTAGTTTTCACTTCGAAGAACGACGACCTTTTAGGAATCGGAATGTCCGAAAGTTCGTTTTTCGATTGGATATCGAAGGAAAAAATTTCATTCGAAGATCTATTTAATTACTTTTGCGATGATAAACTTCGACCTCGAGGACTCGGACGAAATCTTCTCGGTCTTATTTTGATGGAAATCAGAGCCTATTATAGCGAAGAACAGTCTGTTATCGCTGAATGGAAGCAAAAACTAAAAGCCAAAGAAAAAACTGTACCTTTAAGGTCGTCGATCAATCCAACACCTGCCGATGTTTTAAGCGTTGACGTATCAATCTCGACTCAAGATGATTCTTTGTTGGACACTGAAGCAGCGACGTCTGCGTTTTTCATTGAGTCAGAAGCATGTGCACATGTCGAAGAAACGGTATCCGAACAATGTACAAACGAAAAACGAAATGAAACAACCAAAAAAATATACGATCGGACGATAGTTATGTTGCCCAATGAAAGACGAATTTTGTACCATAAAATTGATTCTGAACCTCGGATTATTGGTGCTAAAATTGAAGGCAGACAGTCAAATTCTCTCAATAAACCAAATTTATCAGAAACGAATCCAGAAACAAAAACTGAGTCATCTAGAACGTCTGTGGAGCAAAAACAGTCAGCTTTAGACCGTTTAAAGGCCTTACGATTCGAAAAACCGATAATAAATCCTTTCACATCTGCGCCATCTGAGGATTTGCAGTCTACGCAAACCAACGTGGCTGCCTCGCCCAGTGCTCCACAATTTGTGCAGAAAGGTGTTCAGTAAGTTTTAAAACGTTTCTTATCTCGAATCAAAAGTTTTCTGGATTATATTTAAAAGGATACAATATATTGAAAAATTTAGTCCATGTTCGGGAGCAAAACGACCTCGACTGCAACCGCCGTCTAAATCTCAATCGCCAACGATCAGCAGCAGCGACATGTACGATTTAGAACCGGGAGAAGTTCCTACTCCAAATTACAAAATCCCTAATAAGTTTTTCAATCCGATCAATCGTCGCACCGATTACCCTGAAATACCGTCTTTGATTGCTATGGCATTTGAAAAGTAGCATTTTTTGATCCTGCGGTGTGGTTTGCTGCCCTGATTGTGATTCATGCTTCTTCGATTTTTGCTATAGGAAGAAATGTGAGACTGTTCCGAAAGTTGTTTTAGAACATTCAGAAAGTGCCACTATAAAGACTTGGAAACCGTCGGACAATCCGCTGAACGATTTACTTCGCAAGGGGCAAGAAATTTTGAAAAAGTTGGAAGAATCTGGAGAAAAACGTAAGTTTTTGCTTTTTACGCGATTCTCAGCGCCCGTGTTGTCATAATTTAATATTTCTAAAGTAATCCCAGCAGTTCCAATCGCTGAACCCGTTTTTCCAAGCTTCCCAACGGCATCGAAACCCGAATCGAGAAAAAAGAAAAAAGAGAAAAAAATCGGAAAACAATATAAAGTACATTTTACCAACGATATGGCGATGCTGAAGCATCATTCGAACCGTTGGATTCGGAGCGGTCAACTATCTTCAACGGGCAAATTTGAAGAAGAGAGAGAAGGCGACGACGACGGCAGTTCGTCGGCCGACGAAGAAACATTCGAAGAACAAACTCGCGTGATGAAAATGTTGGAAGACGCTGAAGAAAAAATGACCAAAAAACATTACGAAACTCAAATCGTTTACGAAGATACCCACCAGTACGAGGAATATCTCAAATGGCATGCCGAAACCCATAACCAACCGATGCCCGGCGCCTCCGATGATCCGACGCAAGCCTATCATCGCAAATGGTACCAGTTTTATCGAAACGCCGTCAAATTTGTTGACATACCAGACGACGATTCGATGTCGGTACAAGAACGTGTCAACTCTGCACCTATTGAACGGCATGAATCGTCCGAAAATAATTTTAATGATTTTTCCGGTTTATCTTATTCGGAATCGTACGATATAATGCTGCAACAATGGCGTTGGAAACAAATTCATCAGTGGAAACCAAATACTTCTCATGAAAAAAATATTGTTACGTCGACCGATGGCGTTTCGTACGGTTGTCAACCTGTTCTTTATCAAAAAACGCAGGAAGCAACTTCAACTGTCGCCGAAATGTGTCCTGATGAATGTGTATACGTCTCAATTGATTGAATGTGTTTTTTTCGTTTTTATTTCTGTTTCGCAGAAATCGGCACGCTCATATTTAACTTTCATGAACGGTTTATAGTTTTATTATGCTGCTGAAATAAAAGCACAAAACATGTTTGCATTCTATGAACGATTTTCGCTTTAATCACGTTCGAATTTGATACATCTACAAACTTGCCGGCACGGCCGATTTCGGGCACGCAAAATTGCTAATCTGAAGTGTGTAAAGTGTCTTAAAAGAACGTTCTCTGATCCCAATATCAAAACTACATCTTGAAACTAATTTTTACTCGTTTACGCTCCGGTCATGGCTACTTTATTTACGCGCGCCTACCGTTACCTGTCGGAATTTTTCGCCGAGTACTATCCAGCAATGACCGAAGTGAAACAAAAAGTTTGCTTGATCGTCATCGATGGATGGGGAATAAGCGCAGAAAAAGATGGTATACTTGAGATTGGATTTTTACTTGTTTCCCCTTAATTAAAAACGGACTATTACGTTTTATTACATTTAGGCAATGCGATTTTGAACGCTAAAACACCAGTCATGAATCGTTTATCGCAAGCAAACGGCACCGAAATCGAAGCGCACGGAGAACATGTCGGTTTGCCGGAAGGATTAATGGGAAATTCTGAAGTTGGACATTTGAATATCGGAGCCGGCCGAGTTATCATTCAGGTAAACTTTGTGCACATGAAAACTTATAAACGCGAAAACTTATGCAATTACTGTTCGTTCTTGTTTCATGCTTGCAAATGCAATGTATACGATTCATAATTTCTTGCAGGATATTGATAGAATAAATATTGCATGTCAGAAAAATAAAATTATCGAGAACGAAACTTTTAAAGCCGCGTGTGAAAATGCCAAAAGCAAAAGTGGTGGTCGGCTTCATTTGCTGGGCCTGGTAAGTCGTTTTAAGATAATTTTTTTGTAAGGGATGTTAAAACAGATGTCGCGATCTGTGTTGCCGTTTTTCTCAATGCATACGTTGAATGAAACCAAAAAGTACCCGCATTTCGCAAAATTCATGCCGATTTTTTGTATTAGGTGAGCGACGGCGGTGTGCATTCCCACATCGACCACATGTTCGGTATGATTAAGTCAGCTAAACAACTGAATGTTCCAAAATTGTTCATTCAATTTTTCGGCGATGGTCGCGATACCAGTCCAACAAGTGGCGGTAACGTACTTATTGTTTCGTTCGTTTTGAAACAAACCGTGCTTGTTTTGTTTTGACTTTTGTTTGTTTTCATGAGATTAATTTTTTAGCCGGTTTCGTGCAGCAAACGCTGGATTTTTTGAAAAACGAAAATTACGGCGAACTAGCTACGATTGTTGGCCGATATTACGCCATGGATCGCGATAAACGTTGGGAACGAATTCAGTGCGCTTACGAAGGTCTTGTCGGAGGTAGAGGCGACAAAGTCGGCAAAGATCAAGTAGTAGAAGTAATTGCACCCTTTAGAGAAAATTATTTTGCCATAAAGTTTGTTTCAAGATAATATTCTTGTCAATTTTTAGTACATAAGAAATAATCGTTATAAAAAACAACCCAAAGAAGAAACTGACGAATTCTTGACACCGATTATTATTTCTGACGAAGGACGAATCAAAGGTAGAAACGGCAAAATACGCTATCTCCTTTTTTGCATTTAGAATCTTGTTTTCGAACATACCAGTTTTCCGAAATTTCAGATAACGATACGTTGATATTTTTCGATTACCGTGCCGATCGAATGCGCGAAATAACTGAAACTTTCGGCATCCAACGTCATTTTCAATCGAATGTTCCTCATCCAACAGGATTGGTAACAACATGTTTGTTTAATTTGTATTGTTTTTCAACAACTCGTTTCTTTTTTTAGCATCTTTCATCGATGACTGAGTATAAAAAAGAGTTTCCTTTTCCAGTGTTGTTTGCACCACAATCACATAAAAATGTTTTGGCTGAATGGTTGGCTAGCCATAATTTGAGTCAGGTTCACTGTGCTGGTTAGTGTTTCTTGACAAAATAACGTGGCATTTTTACCTTCAAAACTATCTATTTTAGAAACGGAAAAATACGCGCATGTAACGTTCTTTTTCAATGGCAGTCGCGAAGAAGCCTTCCCCAACGAGGAACGAATTATGGTTCCGTCTCCGAAAGTGGCCACATACGATTTACAACCGGAGATGAGCTGCATAGGAGTAGCTGAAAAGGTGACATTTTAACATTTATAAAACATTTTTCTCATACAAATTTACGCTTCATTTCTTTGTCGCTTTAAAGATGGTTGAAGTCATCAAAGCGAAGAAACATCCGTTCGTTATGTGCAACTTTGCACCTCCGGATATGGTCGGTCATTCAGGCGTTTACGAGGCAACGATTATAGCTTGCGAAGCAACTGGTAATTAATTGGTAATACCATTTTCGACATGGTAATGGAGCTAAATAGTACACGTTTTCTTCAGATAAAGCGATCGGAATGGTTGAAGAAGCGTGCAAAGAAAACGATTATGTTATGTTGGTTACCGCCGATCACGGTAATGCCGAAAAGATGTTCGACGGAAAAGGCGGAAAACATACCGCTCACACTTGTAACAGAGGTACGTAGATTTTAGAAACACCAGTTTTTTTTGCATTTCATTGAATATTTTCTTTTGTGTTTCGTTTCAGTGCCATTTTTGTCGACTGGCACGCGTAAATTTATCAAAGGATACGAGATAAACGGCCGAAAATCTGCTTTGTGCGACGTTGCGCCAACTGTCTTGGATCTTTTGGGTCTTGAAGTTCCCAAAGAAATGCCCGGAAAATCGTTGCTAGAACAATAAATTAGCTCATTTTCAGTTTAGTAGGGCGTTTTTCCTTTAGACGCTTTAAGAGTATTTTTTGTTAGATTATGTGTTGTTTGTTATTAGTATCTCAGTCTGATTCGCTTGTCCTAATATTTTTAGGTGAAAAGATTTTAATATTTAATTTATATTTGTTTCGTAAAACTTTTTTGTGGGCATAATTCTTGCATCCTCTTTTTTTTAATTCAAATTTCTCAAAAACAAATTTAACAAACAACTTTTTAACTTCAACATTGATAAAAATGAGGAACAAAAATCATCGTAAACGTCTTTTTTTGTAAATCAAATAAGAAGCTTTTCAACTTCTTCCTTCAACTTTTTTATTTGCGAATTCAACTGCGAACCTTCGCTTTGCGTTATTGAGCAAGCAACAACTGCTCTTGATACGCCGCACGCTCGTCCCAAGGCTAAAACGGAAAAATTATTCAAGGAATGAAAAACTGCAACAAATTAGGTGAAAACTGACCGGCTTTTGATTTAACGAAAACGTATGGAACGTTCTATAAAAATGACAACAAATAAAATTAAGTTAAAGATAAAGTGCTCGAATTAGTTTCGTACTTTGTCTTCGCACAACAAAGGTAGATGCAAAATGATTTCCAACGGTTCGGCATCGGCCGCCATAACGATTAATTCTGCGAGACCACGATTTAAGGTTTTCGTTGCTAAAAAACGCTTTTAATTAACGAAATCGTGTTCAATACCATAGTGCAGTGACACAAAACCTTCGTTTGCGCCTTTTTTGATTTGTTTGTAGTTCGTCGCTTGTTGTACCATGTCCAGTATCTTTTGCGCCAAATCGTTGCTGGCTAACGGATACGCTTTCGGATTAACGCCGTCGTCCGTCTGAAACATAATAGGAAAAATTAAATTCTAGGTTCTTTAAAATTTCGATTTTACAAAGTTTAAGTAGCCCTACCATGATTCTCTTTGTTCCTTGTTGTTAACTTTTTGAAGAAACGAATTAATCAACAGATTTTATTAACGAAAACTGCTCTCTGACGTAAAATAGTTTTGAATTCAACTTTTCGATTTATGTTTTCAAAATTCGAGCGAAAAGCAAATTTAACTCCAGTACAAATTTTGCGTTATATTTCGTAAATTGGGTTTCGTTTGTTGTAAAAACAAATTCGTACCTGTGAAGTTTGAACCCAATTTCAAATTCGTGAAATTTTCACTTTCACAAGATTCTTTCGTTTTCGGTATTTTGCTTCTGATTTTAAATAATTGTCATATCTTAAAAATTTTACCAACTATTGTATAATGGGGAAATTGTAATTAAAAGATTCAAGTGCACTTGAAATATTCGCATTATTAGCTCAATTTCACAAGACACTGTTCCCTTTTTGTTGCATCTTGAGCTTCTTGAAGGCAACAAAATAGAAATAACAAGCAATGATAGACCATTTTACTCACAGTTTTTTATTATGACACTTTTTATTGCGTACGAAAGAACATGGAATAGACTAATATTATGCTATAATGTAAAACTCAATTAACCAGTATAAAAAAAACAATGAAACAAATGCAAAACGTCGGATTCTTAACATTTTCTTTAAGTCGGACCGGATTTCATTTTGTCGACGATATATTTGGCATCTTGATACGCAGCTTCGCATTTTGGACAGTACAAATCGCCACCTAATTCGTGGAATTTTTCCTCTGCTTTCACCTTTTGCCAACAACTTTTACATACGAAACATTTTACGCACCAATTACCGGACGGCGTCGCGATTATTTCACCCGGAAGGCCGCTTTCTTTTTTGCATTTTTGACACTTTTTCGGATTCTTCAAATCCCAACACGGACCGCAATACAATACGTTTTGGTGAGGTTTCCATTGATCTGGTTCGACAGTCTGAAAAAACATAAAAATTGAAAACGACAAAAATACATAAATCTAGTGAAAACAAAGTACTTTTTGGCACGTTCCACATTTGATGCATTGTTTGTGATAGGCTATACCAGCGACAGTGACTTGATCGACGAAATTCGTTGCTCGGAACAACTTTTTGCAACCGGGGCAATCTGGATTGGCGCCAACTTCTTTTCCGCGATGTCCGAGACAGTATGGATAGTTGTTGATCATATCGAGAGCTGGTGGAACTAATTTCTTCTGGCAATGACGACATTTCAAGCAATCTGGGTGATATTGAAATTGACCGGCGGCGACGAACTAAGTATTGACAATTGAAAACAGATTGTGCGTTAAAGAGAACAGCGAAACACGATTACTTCTTACTTGATTGTGCTCCATTGCTTTTCCGCATTCACGACAGCTCTGATCTGGACGTCTAGCCATGTTTGAAATTGACGATGTGTTATATTTATGACGGATCACGAATTGAGAGAAGATTATGACCGACCGACCGTTCTGCGCGACGAAATTGAAAAGTGATCTTTCAATAACGAAGCAACACATTACACAGCACGTAGTGAGTAAACTGTAATTTAAAAAATAGTAAGTCTTTCTCGACTGCTGTGTAATGTGTTGCTTCGTTATTAAGGGATCACTTTTCAATTTTTCGTCGGCTTTTCTACTACAGTCGGCACTCTCTGAGCTCTCGGCTGCATTTGTCCCGGAGCTTTTGTGACCGGATGAAGAATAAATCGGACTATAGAACTGCACTAAAAATTTTTCATGCAATCATATTATTTTATCGTACTCTAAGATTTCACAAAAAGTGAATTTTTAGCGTTTATCCAGAAAAATAATCTGTAATTGAAGTTTGGTCAACTGCATTGGTCAGAACAATTTGCACGTTTGTAACATTGTAACATTTTTCCTTATTACTAGGTGTAATAGGCGCAGTTTTCAGTGGAACTCTAACAAGTGAGAAAGATTTTTATACGTTTACAGGTTTTTAGGCTTGTCCGCACTTGTGATTGTTCATTATCGACCACCCAATAAAATTTGAGTGATAGCAAATTAAACGCCTTTGCAAAATCAGTTTCGTATTCCGAATATGTGTCGTTTTTATTATTTTTTGTAATCAGCATCCAAATTATAAATTAAATTGCTCCATTTTGGACCAGCTCAGCTTTTACAATTGGTTTACGAATTATAATAACGAAATTCTATCTCTCGGAACTGATTACTGAATACAGTATTTCGATAAACATCAAATCTCTCGAAACTCTAATATTATGCTCTATACATCGTTTGAACGATGAATTTACTTTAGCACGTGCAAATATTTTATGTTTTACTTTTCTCCAAATTTTAACATAAAACATGGTTGTATTTTTAACAAACACAAATAAACAGAAAGCTGCATAAAATGTTTGTTTTACAGTTTACTTGTAATGTGCGTATAGTGCAGGATTTTAAAAAATTACATACGTTATTTACGATAGGTAATCAAAGCCGAACAATGATCAGAAACCAAGGTAAAAAAATTAACAAATTGGTAGAAAGTAAAATCTGCGCTTGGAATGGTGGGCCAGAAAATATACATGAATTTTAAAAGAAATGTTATAGGTTCTATTCATGAAGCAAAATCTACCGTAGTCAATTTTTTTCAGAAAATTACATGATGCATCGATTCTGCAAATTTAGAATGCTTTGAAAACAAAACTAACAAATATTTTGAAACATCGATTCTATTTGGATTTTTGTTTGGACAGCGCTTTTTGTATTAGTGTTAGTGTTTTTTTCGAATTCTATTGCATTTTTGTTTTTGTAGCTATTGGTACATAACTGTTGGTAAAGCGCGCTCCTTTAACTCTGGATTCATTCGGCCTTTTAGAGATTGCCGTGACTGGTCGCATTATTAAAAGTAGCTCCGTAAAATGCGTGTTAATTTTTTTAAACCGTCGTTCAGTGTTCTTCAATTATCAATTCTCGCGTCGTTTGTAATAATGTCAAGTTTAATCTTTACCATAATCGCTTGCGGTTGTTCCGATAAAAAGAAGAAGAAGGAAGAAATGAATGTTTCTTTACAAGAGGTGCCGACAAATATCGGTAGCATGTCATTTTTCATTTATTACTTCTGATGAACATTTGTTAGAGTGAAATTAATTTTTGCTACTTTCAGAAAGCCCAACGATTGGGAAAATATCGAAGGAAACACAAGAAGAAGAAACCTCAGAAAAATCTACCTCAAATCGTTCTCCAGTGCACTCGACATCGCAAAACGTTAAAAAGCAATCGAAAGTGAATCAAATAAAGGTATCTGCATCGGAACGTTCGAAAGGTAAAAAGACAGTTAAATCGCCTCCAAAAGAAAAAACGCTAACTCACAAATCAGCCGTCGACAGAAGACTTTACGGCATACTCACAAGCGCAAGTGAAAACAAGTTTGTTCTTTAATTTTATATTTCTAAGCAAATTTAGCAAACTTGTCATTTCAGATGTCAAACCGACGATGGATCCGACAGTAGCAGCACCGAAACGGAAAATAGTAGCACCGAAAAAGAAAACAGTCAAAGTCGATATGGTTCCCGGACAAGAGTATGAAGCGTTAAAAGGTATTTCGTCAATTTGTTTATTACGATGTTGGCATCTTATTGAATCGTATTTTATCAATTTCACAGATATAGATGGAAAAATGGTACCGTCGATAGAAAAGAAGAAAAAGTAAGGAAAATTTTACACGTTCGTACTTATTTGTTCTACCGTTCATGCTTCATTTTTTTGCAGGATTGCAGATTTAAAGTACATAGACATAAATGCCGATCAAAAAAAGAAACCCGCAAAAAAGAAAGCAATAGCGAAGTACATTGATATCGGGACAAAATACACTAAGAAAGGTAAATTTTTAACATATCTCCATTTATTTTACGTTGATTTCATTTTCTTTATTTCAGGTCAAATAAATATGGTAGAGGAAGATCAGTATGGTACGTTCAATATTGCGGACGACAAAGATATGCAACCGTCAGTGCAACGTAAGAATTGGTTTTACTTATTTAATTTCTTCATGTAATAGATTTATCACTTTTTTTAGATTACGTAGACGAAGACCAGTATGGTACAATGCAAAAAATTGACGAAGAGCAAGCGTTGGTACAGACAGTTGTGACCCCGAAACAGAAAGCCAAGCAATCTGGAATACAGTCTCCTAACACCGAAAACATGGGTGAAAGTTACAACGTGATGACCGAAAATGATCCAAAACAAAGCGGCTCCGAACTTAAAGACGGTACAATACAAAAAGGCACAAAGCGTAGGACTAAAAGACTCAACGATAGTGAAAGTAGCCGTTTAAATTTGCATTATTAATTGCTTTATGCCTAATTTTTACTTGCGTTCCTATATTTGTTGAACATATTCTTTCATAATGAAAAGGCTTGTAAGAGTCACCTTTAATGAAAACAACAAATTTGAATGCAATAAAAGCACAAAACTAATTAAAGAAGAATTAACTTCAATAGTAAATGCCCCGCATCTGAAGTCATAATATTTGCCATTTTAGTAATTTGTTTTGCTTACTTTTAATGCTATTTCAAGCTGTGATTTTCAATCACAATCAGTCGAAATATTGGAAAATTTCGTCCAACATTAATCGTTTATTTCATAAAACAAGCCTCTAAAGTTCACGTTGCTGATCATCTCTTTCGTATTTTACTATAATAATATAACTGCCCAATCTTTACTGCAAAATACATGACGACAAACATTAAGGCTTCAAGTTACAAGTTCAGACTCAAGTTGATTTTCTCACGAATTATGAAATGTCTTCTAATAATTTCGCTCCATATTGGTAAACTCTTTCTAACTTTGCTTTGCTGGTTCTCTCCAACTAGGCAACGGTGTGAAAGTGCATTCCTGCTGGTATGTTCTTTCGTTTGAGACCCATGATCGCCGTTTTTTTATCCTTGATGACCGAAAAAGTTTTTCTCGGAATAAAAGTGCATTCGGCGCAGCAACAAAGGTAAAAAATTTGAAAGAGCGAAATAATACTGGCTCCGGTCCAAACGCCCAATAAACCGCCGACGTTTCCCACTAAATTATCCCACGACTGAATGTCGATCTTTTTTGAGAACAAAATCTCGCCGCCAAACGGATACTGGATGTTAATTCGAACGGAATTCTTGCCTGTAATTTCGTCGAAATCCTTCGATTCCGAATTCGTCGTCGATACGCTTATTTCGTGCGTCCATATTTCGCAAGCTTTAGTTTTCTGACACCGTTTCAAGCAATCTCGATAATCGCCGTCTGTATTGTTCGCCGACACTCTACAACAGTTATTATCGGTGAAATCATTTGTGGGACAGAAATTTTCATCTTTTGTCGCGTTATTTGATACGGTGGGTGAAATTGCAGCTCTGAACTCTGCTCTATCGAGAAAATCTGTTTTATTCTTCATTTTTTCGAATAACACGTTCACGCACTGTTCAGAATTGTCGATTAGCCAAATTTTGTACGAACATAAATTTGTCGGATAATCTTCGCCAACTTTCGACGCCCATTCTAAATTCGGACAAAGACAATTTTGAAGATTGTTTTCGGTTTCGCACATACTTTCGCATGTATTATTATCGGCCGTCGATCGTGCGCCCGGGGTGCACATAGATCTACTTTCATAGACCGAAGCCTTGACTCTCATGTTGATTTCAGAGTATTTCCAGTGGACTTTCACTTCAAACGTGTTGTGTTCGTCGACGAATAGTAGCATCGGCAATCGCGGTAAAGCTCCTTTATTGTTTATAAATTTTTGACCTTTTAAGTATCGGTCACTGTACGCAAAAAAGTAGTGTCCCAAGTAGCAATTATATTCCGTATTCGTGAAGAATTTCCGAACGGGATCTTCTACTTCGTCGTCTTCTTTCACGTAGAACGTTAACGTTTTCTGACTCATTGAAGGACCGCCGAATGTGTTATTGAAATTGTCCGGATCGTCGCGAATTTTCTTCCATATAACGTTGCCCGGTATGCTGTAACAAAATACCGGCATGTTCAAACTGTAAATTAATTTGACATTTCCTTTTTCGAACAACGTTTTCGCAGGTACGATAGTTTGATATTGGTCACCGTTTTCGGGCGTTCGACGAGAAACGGATTTAAAGAATTCGGAAAGTGTGTCGATATTGTTGGATTCCATTGACGAGTAGAAATTTTCTTTCGCTTCATCGATGTCGAACGGAGGCTCGGTGAAAACTTCGGATAAATGAGACATACCGTACAAGACGCCGTTTTTCGTAAAATTCAACTTGTAAGCTGCTTCGAAATCAACCCAGTAGACCCAATGTTGATAACACAATTGAAGAGTCGGATATAGCACGGGATCGTCGAAGGACAGCGGTTCAATAGATACGGCGTCTGGTTGATTCAAGTACTGTTTGACAGTCCCTGTAACTTGATAGGCTGTCATAACGAGCGACATCAGAATCATTATCGTCCACAAAACAGTAAAAAACATAGACTTTGTTAAATACAATTCAGAAAACCCGTGCATCGATGTTCCGGTAGAGAATTTTTCTATCCCTGACGAGAAACGATTCTTCATGGTCGATGCTGTCGATATTCTCCAAAATTTTCGTGATGCTCTTACCAATGTTCCTACTTTGAACAATTTTTTACTATCCATAAAATGTTTAGCTTTGTCTGTCGCGTTAACTCTTTCGATACCACTAACGTCGGATTGGTTACTTATAAACCGAGTTCTGTAATGGAACCGTATCGAAAAACGGATGCATCTCTTTTGAAATAAATTTTTCCAAACATTTTATTGTAGATTTTGACGAGAAATATGAGTTAAAATAAATAAGGTATTCATTACCAAATTCAATGCAAAAAAAAACAGAATTTTGTTTATCAAATAACGACTAAGTTAATGGCACTATTAAAAGAAGAACGCAAATTATCGAATAACAAAGGTAGAAAGCGAAAGAAATAGAATTTGACGAATTTGGCATATTCAGCATATCATCTTTAACGTTCTTTTTACTCTCATTTTGCTAACCAACAACTGCGAATTGTGGAAATACAAAAAATTGGGACAAAATTCCAAATTTTGCCCATATCGATAAACCTATCTATACTTTTCTACAATAATAATGTAATTTATATTTGAAATTTTAATGAAAACAAGGCCAGTTCTAACAAGAATCTAATCGATTGAAAAATTAATGTAGCGATAATAATCATAACTGCACAATTTTTTACATTTTGAGAGAAAGGACCGACTATGAAAAAGTATTATAATAAAATTGGAAGATCGTAAATTGCGAATTATTTGCTCAAACAGTAACATTTTTAAATTGGACCCTACAGCGTTTATTTTGTGCGCAAGTTTGACTCGTTTCATTTCGCAAATGTCGCATTCAAATAATTTGCATTTTCGTAGAAACACGAGAAATTGTTTCGCAATCATGCCTAATTGTTAAATAATTATCTTAACTGTTACATTATTTCGCAGTTTTCGTGCGTTTATCGACTACGTTTGTCTTTCCGGCGCGTTTTTGGAAGTTTTTTCCGCGTCAAATTGTTCTAAACATATTTGTTTAGCGTATCGTTTCAATTTTAGGTGCCTTAAACTCGAATTTTATTGCCTTTTTATCGTTTTCGCCTTATTGTATGTGGAAAAATTAAAAAAGTTCCTGGAACGAAAACCTTTCTCGATAATGGCGTCTTCCGACGACGGATTTTGCGAAGCGAGTCAAATGTTAGCCTCGGCGTTGCAACAAATTGACACGATAATATCCGGTAAGTAAACACTTTCACGATTACGTTTTCGACCCGTTTTCGTTAAAAAATTGTCACCATCGATGTGTTTTTTTGCTGTCGTAAGAGTCACACAAATTGTTTATGTACGTTGCAACTTTAAAATTTTCAAAAATACGCGTTTTCCATGAGTGACAGTTTGTGAAATTATTTGTACGCCCTATATTTGCTTTTCATTTCCCGAACCGCCCCACATCAGCGCCCGGGAGCCGGTTGTATGGAATGAAAAAGCGAAAAGAAAAGTTATTCATCTTTTATACTTTTTTTCAATCTAGAAACTAATAGCGTTCCGTTCGAATGGACCGAAGAAACGAACGGCGGCTGTACAACGACGAGTAGTAGTTCGTCGAACGGCAGCGAATCTCCACCGTCGGACGTCGGAATTACGTGTTCGGCGCATCGTCTCGCCAAGCAACTAGCCGAAATTATTAAATTAGCCGATCGAACGATTCCGCCCCCCGATAACTTCGTTGTTTTAACGTTGATTCAATGGCTGCGATCGTCGAACGGCGAATTTCAAAGAGTAAGTCAAAAGCTACTTTGGGCGTTTTTTTGATAATGTTCAGCGGTCAATTTGCGTTCATTGATTTGCCTTGTATTTCTCGTCGATCTACCAGTCAAATCATTACCATTTTAAAAGTAAAATCACAGTATTTTGTTTCTACGTCCGATAGCTTGTTGTTTTAACTTTGATGCAATGGCTACGTCATCAAACGATGATCCCGGGTCAATTTGTGTTTCATTGAATTCGACTCGTAATTGCGATTTCAATATTTGGTTTATTAATCGAGTATTCAATCACTGTCTCGGGACAAATTTTTTGCGTTTTCGTTACTTTTTGCTTTCGAAATAAGTTTTGTCGGTCAACCATTGCAAGGTCTCCAATTTTTACCCCCTTTTTATAACCGCCAAATGACCACTTTAGTGCGGGTTTTCATCAAACTTTTGTTTACGTCTGTCTACTCAGCGCTGTCGTTTCAGTCGATCGAAATATATTTGCGTTAGTTTGTTCACGGGAGAGTCGTTAAAATAGGTGTGAAAACATTTTCAATGTCAACAAATAATAATTTTTGACGGTTCATTTTCGATACGAGAATCGACAACCGGTCGTCCGATGAAAGGAGATTTCTCATTGCACGCTCTATTTTTCACAGTTTCGTTCGTGGTTGACTTGTCGTTTCGAAAACTTTGTTTTTTTAACCTTCGATTAATGTTAACTCATGTTGAAAACGAATGCGTCAAGTTTACGTTTACAGTTTTTAATTCACTGTCATTTTCCTCTAATTTTACCACACGGTCGACGATTTACGAATTTACAATGTTTATAATCAAATTTTCACAATTCAAACACGCGCGAAAAATTTTGTATTTTTTTGTAATAAACTAGCGACGTTTTAATAATGCCGAGAATGTCGATGCATTGCGTTTTCGTCCCCAGATATGATTGACAAATGCCAATTGTCGATTATTTTAAAATTCGAAGAATTCGCATTTGTTTCGTTTTTGCTTTGAAAACAAGCAACGGAACCATCTCCTCGGACGGCGAAAGAATGTGACTATCGACGATGTTTAAAAATCGTTTTCTCGTTTCGAAACAAGAATTTAAAAAATTTTAAACTCGTCAGTCGGTCGGCACTACACACAAGAAATTCTGCGCTGTCCGTCCGAACAACGTCGTCGTCGTTCGGCAAAAAGAAACGTTTTAGAGACGTAAAACGAAAATTTACGTTGTGAATTACGGCCTTGATCTTTTGACAAGTCGGCGAGTTTCGTCTAACAAATGTTTTGATGCCAGCTAAGAATGCTTACGTCGATTGCGATTCTTCTTTTTTCTCGTTCCGATGTTCAACAGACTGGCTTTTCGTCCGTCGTTGTTTAGAATGTTTCCTTCGACTTTTACCTACGTCGTCGACGACAATGAAAAAGAGAAGCCGTCGGGTCCTTCGCTGGCGCGGTTGGAATACGCAGCAGACATATCCTGCGATCTTCGACCAACAACAGTTTCGTGTTTAGTTAGCTAAAGTTGCCGCTTGTTGTGAATTTCGTAGGAAATTTTGATCGTCGCGAATATTTGTGAAACGCACTTTTGTTTACTCTATAATCTTTTCTCGCTTTTCATGAAGAAGAACTTTTCGACCAATTAACCAACTAGTCCGAGAAAGAAATAATCGAAATTTCTGTTCGATTGTATTATATTTTTCCATAACGTGTTGCGTTTCGACTTTTAACACGTTTCAAACATAAAAAAGGCATTGAAACGTAAAAGAAAACTACTAATAAAGACATTTTCCGCTTTCTATCCCCCTATTGTGCCGTTTTGCGTGCGTTGTTCCGTCGAGCGACACGAAAGATACTCGATAGTCGGCTAGTTCGTAGTGGCGACGATTTAAAAACCTAAGCTCGTTAATTTTGTTATTTTTCTTCGACTTCTTTTTTACTACTCTACTCGGCCGACGACGAACAACGAGCCGAACAGTCGTAACTCTGCCTCAATATACTATTTCTGCCGAAACGACAAGAAAACGATATTATCGGACGGAAATTACAAAACGATACGCGTTAAAAAGTCTTCTCGATAGTAGTTCAGCGTCATTCTTGATTTCGACGCCCGTCTGTGGAATGAAAAACAAAAAAGAGCTCCCATTTCGGTTTTATACGATCGGAAATTACGTCCATTATGAAAACTAGTTTTGGTGATTTTCTTTTGGTTACTAATAATATATCGAGCCCAGCAGTTCCTCGCGACGTCGTCGTTCGTCGGTAGTAGTATATAATTAAATTTCGAAATTAAGCAGTCATCAATCTGACGATTCGGCGACGGTTTGCAAAACGTTTCTGTTTCGCACTCAGTTTATCGGACGTAAAAAAGAAGTCTATTTGGTTTTTTATTATTGATTCAACGAAAATGATGGCCATTTTTTCCGTTCGTCTTCATTGTTTCTGGTGCGAATGTGTAAATCGCGTTTGTTTCGTTTTCGTTTTTTGACGCTACGACTACGTTAAGAACATTGGTTTGGTACTTTTTTATATTTCTTCTGTCAATTAACTCGAACTTGAAACAGAACGACAGACCGCGCCGTTTACAGGGTCGCGAAAGACGACGACGAACGACGACATCGTTGACGATGATGATTGACTAAACTCTCGTCGTCGATACGACTCTGTCCGTTCGTTTTTGGATTCGACGCCGCTCAGCACGCGGCTGTCTTGCTTGTGGTATATAAATTTGCAACGGAAATTTTGTTTCGCGAAAGTGATTTCGACGACTTTTGTTGGTGAAAGAGATATTTCAGCTATTTTTGTCGATTATTTGTTCTTTATAAAGTCGTCCTGGATTAACGACTAAACGTGCACCTTCTGGATTTACGCGACTTATTTAATCCCTCGATTCAACCATTTTTCGTGAATCAAAAGATCAACTAGATTCTCTTAAAAATGATGGATTTTTCGTCATCCGACGTTAATGTAACGTCGTTGTGCGAAGACAGTTCGCCGTTGTACAGTACGGCGGCGGCGGCGACATCGGCTTCCGTCGCAGCGACGTCGTCGACGTCGGCTGTCGGTTATGGGATGCCACCGTCATTTATGAGCAACGCGACGACGTCGTCCACCATGGCAAATCGACGAGCCATATTGGCGTACTGTAGTCCGAAGCATTCTCAATTGGAACAACAATTTGTTCAACAGCAGCAACAACAAACTAGAAACGCGTCGTCGGCGCGACAACACAATTCGGGTCGATTTCCGTTGCAATTTTTCAATTACGACAGTGGATTAGGTAGTAATATGTCGGGCAGCGGAAGCGGATATTCGTCGTCCGTTGGCAGTTCGCATTTACCTCCGCCACCGCCGTATCGTCTGAACGCGCCGAAAAGTCGTTACAGAATTCATCGAAGCTTCTCTGATTCGAAATACAACGGGCACGGTTTAGATTTCTATCATGTATCGCCTAGAAGTAGTTGGAGTACCATGAGTCGGGTAAATTTTCTCTTAGAGCTGTATTTTTACGGATCGCGAGCGCTGTTTTTAATGAATCTTTCTATTATCGTTTTGTGCTCCCGGCAATCGTTTTTCCGTAAGCATTTATTGCAAATACGTATGCAAATGTATTTTTCGTTCGTACATTTTTTGCGTAAGTGTTTTCGAGTAGTTTTTCACTTCTTCTCGTTTTGTTGCTACTCGCGGTCTGTTTCTAGTCGACAACGACGACGACGACGACGACGACAATCTTGAAGGTAAAGTTGTCCCTCTGAGCCTTTCGTCGGTCGTCGTCGTTGCGGCGACGAGGCGGTTTCGTTGGCGGAGAAGCTAATTATTTGTCGTCATTTTACCGATGGTTGACCGTTTTGTGAAACATGATTCTCTGTTTTACCTCTTGCTACCGTCAGTTTCTTGAAAATGAATTCGACTTTGTGAAGTTTTTTTTAAACTTTTCTTTTTGTTTAACCTTTTCGACTCGATGAGACGATACACGACGATGATGTTTGCTTTAATTTGTTTCACGGCGCAACGAGAAATTTTCTTTGAACGTCGTTTTCGAGTCGATGCGACGAGCAGATGACATTTTTTAATAAATCTGCGCATGGTCATTGAGGGCTGAATGTGTCACGCGCGGGTTCGTCGTCTCGTAGGTCGCCGGTCGGCCTTGTTTTATATATAAGCAAAATTCCTATCCTGTTTCTGTATCTTTCCTTTTTTTGAAGCACGAAAAAGTTTTCATTTATACTTCGTACGGCGCGAAAGAAAAGGAAACGAAACGAAGTCAAGCCGTCTTCGTCGTCGTCGAAAAGAAAATGTACTACAGGCGTCGATGCAACGACTACGATCGGCTGGCTCTATACATCCGATAGCAAACATATTTAAAGTTTAATGCGACGAGGTAGAAACGCGATCGTACATGAGTTTATAATATCTTTCGTTTAAATTCATTGCTTCTGCGTCGCCGAGGCGTATATCGTTTGCGTTTAAGACGTTTTAATCGGTTCGATTTATCGTCGTTTTTGCGTCTGTTTCCTGGTCGTCGTGACCTTTTCTCGTTTTATCGCCGACGGGCGAATGCAATGGACGAACGATACAATTAACGAACGACAACGCGAATGATAATTATTTATCTATTGTTTATTAATTTTACTTGTTTCTGACTGCGAACGTGCATGAAACGTGCTCGAATTTCATCCCTCGTGATATCTAATTCGATTTTGGATTTCGCGTAATGAAGAAATATCTTGGTAGGTTCGGGGAATTTTATCGTTCTTTAATAAGATTTAATTTTTCCCGTGATAAGCTGTGCATGATGTTTTTCGACTTTTATCCAATCTTCGTGACATATTTTTTGTAGGATTCGTTTGTTGACATGGTTTTTTAGTTATATTTTAAAAATCTTTCATTCGCTTTCGACAATTTACTTAACCAGGGTCGACTGTAACTTTTTCGACGACCCTTGGCGGATTCTTTTTTCGGCGTTTTGCGTTTTGGCGTGATACTTGTAATGCTCTCGACTGAATAACTCCGCAATCGTATTATTTGTTGCGATGTCGTCGACCGTTTGGGATTCATTATTCGTTTCTCGCGTTGATTAGATTGTTGTCCGAAACCTAGAAACAAAATTTGATCAAAGTTGCCCTTTAAAATTTATTTATCTTCTTTCACCACGGCGTCGATTTCTGGTTTCTATAGTCTATTTTAACAAACAACAAATTTTCATCAATTATTTATCAGTCAATGAATAGAAACATGTTTATCAAACAAACCTAGAGAATTTTATCCGTTATCGGTCTTTTCAGTAGAAGAACCGCACCTTTAATTGATTCGTTGTTTTTGCGCTTATTGTTTTGAATGAATTTTTTGTTTTTTAGAGTCCGAGTCCGAGCATGAGCTCGGTTTCATGCCCAGAATATGGTGATATTCAAGATAAGTTGCATCGTTTAGAATCCGATCGAGAGAGTCTTTCATTACAAGTGAGTGTAACTTGTAAAAACTATTTATATTACCGTGCGTTCATCGTCTCATTGGTTTTTGCGTTTAAATGCCAATCATTTTTTGACCCATGGATAGAATGCTGTTTTTTTTAGAAATTTTGCTTTTTGACGTAGGTTGAATTCCTTTAAAACAAAAGAATGCTCGCCATTTGTTCGTTTTCTTTCTTTTCCGAAAACTGAACGAAACTGCTTTTTTGCTGGTTTTGTTGGGAAACTTATTTTTCTGTTCCCCCCCCCCCGCTTCTTTTGCCGAGGAAATGTGCGTTTTTTCCTGCGAAATTCAATCGTACTCAAAATGTTCGCCTTTTTTGTCGTTTGGCGCCCGTTTCAAACGTTTTATTTACTTTCGTCGGCTCGTGTGACACGCCGTTTGGTTCCCCATTGTGCCACTGAAAATGATCCTTCATTTACATAAAAGTGTTAGCTAGCAGAACACAAGACACGTTTTGTTCGTGCTTCTAAAAAGTTTTTTCTTAAAGCACTCATTTTGTATCCTTTCGTCATCCGGTAGTTTAAAAAGGTGTTGAATTTTCGTTCACATGGTAATGTTTTTTATTTGGCTTTCAAACAGGCTAAAGTGCTCCGATCTACAAATTTCTAAATGAATTTCGCGCGAATGTACCACGTTTTTTGTTTTTTTTCCTTCAGGTATCAGTTTTAAACGAACAAGTTGGTGCTCAAACGGATAAGATAAAGGATTTAGAATCCTTATTAGATGATAAGAGATTAAAATTAGATTCAACAGAGGATATGCTTCATGAGGTAAATATTTGGTATTTTTACATAACTTAAAGAAACTCGAATCTGATTCGTTCCTTGGTTCCACCGCATTCGATTTCGTTTTTACTCACTCGTCAAAAGTTCTCTGCTCATAGAAAATTGTTTTTAGGAGTTGGTTACTCGTTCTGGTTTAGAAACTAACAAATTGGATTTGCTGGCCGAAATTTCGAATCTGAAGTTAAAATTAGCGTCGATCGAACGAGACAAACACGAAAGCGAACAGCGTATGATAAACGCTCAGGTGAAACAAGTAAAATTGTCGCGCTTGAAGAAAGTTTCTGATATAAAATTGTTGCTCGAGCGTCGATAGACGCCGTTTATTATTTCGTAACTTTAGTTTCTTCAATTCGCTTTAGAATGAAATCATTAACCTGCAAAAATTAGTTCACGAACGAAACGTTGACAGCGTCGCGATTAATCGGGGGAATTTAACGTCTCGAACCGCAACAGTTGTTGATCAAGGTAATTTTGAACTTTATTGTTTCGGTCATCGTTTGTTTGATATCCGTGCGCATTTTTTGTTTCCAATTTGGCCACTGTTGACAGAAAGATAGTTTTATTTGTCATTGGCTAATTTATTTCAAAAAATTAAGGCGAACTTACTCATTTGGTGCACAAATTGCGACAGCGAAGTAAGGAAAGCGGTTAGCGAAACAAATTTTTCTCTTGTGTGCAGTGGTCGAGTTTAATGTGTTGAATTTCATTTAATTCCTAAATTACTTGAGTTTTCTCTCACTTTTCATGAGTTTTTTTGGTACATTCGTTTTGTTCTTTAAAATAAGTTTTCTATGCACGCTTTCGTGTTGATAGTTTTTGCGTATCGATGCATTTCCTTGAATCGCAAAATCTGTTTCATTTTTTGTTTTTAGCAAGCGAAATTGAGACACTACGTAACGCCGTTCAGCAATTAATGTTGGATAACGTTGAAAAAGTTGGAACAAAACAAAAATTTTATTCGATTCTATTCGATTCGTTAAAATTTATTCAACTTATACGTTTTCAGGAGGAGAGAATAGGATATTTAAAATCTTTTGTTCAAACAAATCCGCCTTTAAATGCGACTATAATTAGAAGTAGTACTGAATATTGTTTGTTGACTTCGTTTATTGACCCGGAAAGCGTTCTATGGAAGCAAATTATTTTAGATACCGGGGAACCTTGCGACGTGCATCGGTCACATTCGAATAGTTTGTCGAGAAGGCACGCGGAACAAAACGGACACATTGATATTAGTGCAAAACTGCGCCAATTACTTACCGAGGTTAGGGGTTGTTTTTGTTTCGAATTTGCTCGTCGAGATTCGAAAAATGTAAGATAAGTTTATTTTTAAAGGAAGAAGCCGAAACGCCTACTGGTATGCCGGTGTCGTACAGTTATCCGAATTCCTTTTTCGAAACTCGACCGCCACCTCTTTCGGCGAGTTTTCAAAGCGGCCCCATGGTCGGCGGTTCAGTGCCTGTAAAACGCATAAAAATTAGTTAAAATGTATCAAATTTCCAAAAACGTGGTATTTTCTTGCAGTCGTCAACGTCTTACACGTCAACGTTATCGTCTGGTTTCAGCGGCGGTCCGGCCGGTTCGCCGGCGGCGACCAATTCGTCGACGTGGTCGGCTCCCGGTACGCCGTCAAGAAGTACGCGCATTCCTTTGTTTCAACAACGTTCACCTCAACCGCCGTTGCAACAACAAGCGTCGTCGTCGTCCGAGACCGCTCGGCAGTTGGCCGCCGAATTGGATCAACTAGCGCCGCAGTATCGTCGATCGCCGATGGGCTTGCAAAATAGTTCAAGTTTGCCTCGAGTTTTTGGCCATGTAAGTTGTTCGCTAAGAAGCAAAAGGTGCACCGTCTACTCTGTTTTTGGTCGCTCGTAATCAGCTTTTGCTTGCTATATGCTATATAAAATTTGGTCCTATGGACTCCCACAGCCTGTATCTAGATGGCTGGTATTCTTTTACCTATTCCTCGGACTCTTACCTAGAGGCAGGGAGGGATAGTACTTCTCTTAGGAATTTTTAATGTTCCTAGCAGGGTTACTTTCTGGAGACCTTCTGTCCTGATGGTATCGTGTATGGATTGTACATGCTTACTATGGTTTTTCGTAACTGCTCCGAGAGCCGTGAGTCAGCCTCTCGGGGAAGGGATCGGAGGAAGTGTCCATGTAGTGTTTTCTCCTTCCAGCCATTATACCTTTCTT